>JAJJMA010002069.1:0-19100 GCA_023529015.1 Papaver nudicaule
TTCTAGGATGGTGACACGTGGATCGTCCGAATTATACCCCCACAGTTGTGGTGGGGCGGGGCGGGGAAGGTGGTGGTGGTGCTGCCAATGGTGGTGGTGGTTCTTGAATCTGTCCCTCGACGAATTGTTGCCCTTGAATCTGTAATTTTCTTCGCAAGTCTGTTTCATCACTCTGATCGCTCACCCTTTGCTTAACCTAACCAGTTTTCAGTAAAAGAAAACAAAAAGAGAAGAAAAAGAAAACGATGGAAATGTTTTGAGGGATTTCGGAGGAGGGTGGGATTCGATCTGGGGACCTTTGGGTCGATTTTTAAACTATTTGGACAAAACAGCCCTCAACAATGCTGTAATTTCCAACCTCCGTGTCCTTTTCTATTAACCGTACTATTACGCGATTGCCCTTCATAGTTTGGTTTATTTACAAAACTGTATAAAGAAAAAGAAATTGAAAATTTACGCCTATGTCCTTTTTGAGGGCTGTTTTCGGATATTCACAAACTTGTAAACATGAAATCCAATCTTTTTGTGTTAAATTGAAAAAAAAAGTCACTATTCATTTGACACAAAGTCACCATATATAGGGTCCTCCCTCGCTTCGCTCGGTCGGCCCAAAAATCTCTACTGAGATACCTACAATTACATCTATTGAAATCTTTCAACTTCACAGCTGCATAAACTAGTAAATCGGCATTATCCCAAGTAATGTAGTTTGTGTTGCCGGAATAGTATTCTGCAATGCCCTTGAGATCTGCCTAAATTACATCCTTGAGTCCTAATTCCCAGCACCATGCAATTGCCACATGTATAGCTATTGCATTCCGCATCCTCTGCACTTCTAAGTTCTCCAAGAAATTTTACTCCGCACCTTGTGAATGTACCTGCATCATTTGTAAGGATGAATCAAATGCCAGCGAGTTTATTTTCATTAGAAAAAGATGCGTCACAAGTAATGGAAATAAAATGATTAGAAGGAGGCAGCCAAATTTTTTTTTTTTTTTTGAGGAAATGTAACAATCACCCCTGATTCTGATAGGCCTTCACAATCACCCTTGTAGGGTTAAATTTTAAGTCCTCCGATTTTTGATGGGAACTCATATTACATATAATCCCATAAGTACCCTTTATATTAAGGTGTAATGTTAAGGAAAATAGCATTTTCAGATCTGGAAGCTTGTTTCTCTTCTTCTCTCTCTATCCTTCTCTTTCTGCCGTAACCGTCGCCTCCACCACCATTTTCTCTCAAACGCTTCTTCTGTCAATCTCAGATCTGCAACTTTTCTTTTACAGCCACCACAACTATTTCTTTGATTTTCGCTGGAGCTTCGTCGATGTATACAATTTTCTAGGTTTGTTTATGATGGTAGCGGTGTATCTAATATAAATCTAAAACTGAATCTGATGATGGTGGCAAATCTGAGAAAGACGATACATCCTATTTTTTGCTTCTCCTTTTCTTCATGTGGTGGTGGCGATCTGATGACGACGATGGTAGTGGCGATCTGATGACGACGGTGGTGTTGAAGAATCAGTATGAATCCGTTGATGGTGGTAGTGGAAGAGGATATTAAATCTCAGAAACACTAACTAATGATGGTGGTGCGGCTGGCGGCGGTGGTAGTGATGATGGATATAAAAGCAAAACTCTCTAGGGTTTTTCGGTTCTTTGAATCGTCGTGAAGCTCCAGAGGCGGCAAAAGAAGTAAGAAAAATTAGGGCAGACCTAATTTACACTCCAAGAACTCAATCATGGTTCGTAATCTCTCTATTTCACTTAGATTTTCATTTTCTTGCTGATTGAATCATTTGCATTTGATTTTTCTGCTTCATTTGTGTGATTCTGGATTAGAAAGCATGTTAGGGTTTTGTAAATCACTTTGGATTGGTGTGTTTTTATCATGAAGATCTGTAATCGATTGTTATGTTTGAGTGCTCTGTAGGTGTCATTGTGTGGATTGATTGTTTTCAAGCTTTTTATTGTCTGGAAGGTTGTTGGAATTGCAGGTGTTTTTATTCTTAATGGGTAAATCAGTATAGATAATGATAAATTGATTTTAGTTAACTAGCATAAAGAGAATCCAAAAGGCGGAGAACTATGTATGTGTGCTGCTTGGTTCAGAGTAGGGAACTGTGATTGTACATTTTAGTGAAATTTTGAGTTTTGTATACTTTGAGATGGTGAGTTGATTGGGTTTGAGTGAGCTTGCCTTCACTCAAACCCAATTAACTCACTATCTCAAAGTAATGACTGACTTCGGCTAGTTTATGATTTATGATGCATTCGGTTACAATACTCTTCTGTGATGGGATGTTTGAGGGTTCTACTTGTGTGTTTGTTCTGTTGAATGTTAATCAAGATGAGGAGTTGCTATGGTTTACCTGAGTCTGATTCTTAGTTAGTTGATGAACATAGAGTCTATAGTGTGTCAATGTAGTTTCTGGTGTATTTTCTGTAATATTTTTGGATAGCTTCCCTCCAATCTCAACGTTTAAAGTTTAACAGATCAATGTCAATTTGTAATTATTTAAGTAGCATAAAGAGAATCCATTCATGCCCTGCTGAGACAATGTAATAAGGGGAGACCTTAGTTACTGTACTGTTGTTCTTGTTTTGGGTTGTTACTGTTGGAGAACCAAGCTGCTGCTCAAAATTTTTACAAACATTAGCTGTCACTAACCACGAAAGTGATCAGAATGTGTGGAATGATTTGTTTTGCTTAACTCATTTACCCTTTTCGGTTCATTTTTGTTCATACAGTAAAACCTCTATATAAGAATACTCTATAAGGGAATAAACTCTATATAAGAATAAGAAATTTCGGTCCCTAATTGGCTTAATCTTTGTAAAAATTACCTCTATATAAGAATAACCTCTCTATAAGAATATTTTCTTACGACCCCAAGGATATTCTTAGATAGAGGTTTTACTGTAATCCGTATGGTTGTCTTATGAAATGGTTTCTAAAACATAGTTGACTTTATGTATCATAGAAATGCTCCTCACTTGATGAATCTGTGGTGCAACGGTAGCACAACTGACTCTACGTCAGAGGATGCGTGTTCGAGTCACGCCAGGTTCACTCGTTCATATCAACTTGCCAACTTAACACCAGATTTTGGTGTAAAGTTGCCAACTTTACACTGCACTTTGTGTAAAGTTGCCAACTTTACACAAAATCACAGTCTAGGAATTCTCCTGGCTAGCAATTTTTTTGTGTAAAGTTGTCAACTTTACACTGCACTTTGTGTAAAGTTGCCAACTTTACACAAAATCAAAGTCTAGGAATTCTCCTGTCTAGCAACTTTTTGTGTAAAGTTGCCAACTTTACACTGCACATTGTGTACAGTTGGCAACTTTACACTAAATCAAAGTCTAGGAATTCTCCTGTCTAGCAACTTTTTGTGTAAAGTTGCCAACTTTACACTGCACTTTGTTTCAAGTTGCCAACTTTACATCCGTTTTGTGTCAAGTTGCCAACTTGACACTAAGTTTTTACTGGTGGTGGAAGTGGTGGTGGTGGAGATGGTTTGGTGGTGGTGGCGGCGATATAATGGTGGTGGTGGCGGCGGTACAATGGTGGTAGTGGTGGTGGTAGGAGGTGTTGGTAGTGCGGAAGTGGTGGTGGCAATGAGATGGTGGTGGCGGAGGTGGTTGTAGAAGGTGGTTGGGGTGGTGGAGGTTGTGTTGGTGGTGGAAATGGAAATGACGATGGCGCATTGGTGGTGGCAGAGATGATTGTGGCGTCGTGGTGGCAGCGACGAGATGATGGTGGTAGTGGTGGTGGTAGTGGTGGTGAGGTGGTGGTGGTGGTTGAGCTGGTGGTAGAAGGTAATTCGGTAGTGGTTTTGGTGACGGAGGTTGTGTTTGTGGTGGTGGAGGTTGTGTTGACGGTGGAGGCTGAAAAGAAACTGAATTAATGAGTATTAATTGGGTACACTTATAGTGAGGGTATTATAGTAATGTTATAAGCTTAAAAAACAAGGAGGGGTGATTATAAAAGTAGGGAGGGGTGATTGTGAAGGGGTGAATTTTTAGGGGCGTTTAATTAATCTTCCCGTTTTTTTTTCCCCCTTTTTTGATACTAAAGATGAATTTTTATTAATCACTGGAGGGAGCCTCCATAATCAAGTCTGACAAAATTAACTGAAAAATAAATTCAGGTGGATTATGTATCCATTCTGAAGTCTTTCTAAACTTCCTACTGAAATTAGCCAGTTCATGAGATGGTTTATTACAATCTCTATTGAGATACCTACAGTTCCAACTATTGAACTCTCGAAGCTTTACTGTCGCATCCACCAGTAGATCCTCATTCTCCCATGCTATGTTATTTGTACTACCAGAGAAGAAGTCTGTTATTCCTTTAAGGTCTGTCTCAAACAACAAATCTTTTAGTCCTGGCTCCCAGCATCATTTGATTGTTTCATGCATAGATATGCATTCTGCTTTCTCTACGCTTCCAGTTTTCCCAATGAACCTCGCCCTACACCCTGTGAAGTCACCTGCACAATTGCGAAGAATTAGTCATATACCTGCAAGTTTATATTCATTCGAAGCATCACAGGTAACATAAACAAAAGGGCTAGGTGGATGAGCCAATTTCAGTTTCTTTTGTGGTATGCGAACCACTCTCAGATTGGTTGTTTGTGTTCCTAATTTCTCCATGTACTGATGGAAGTTTAAAGCCTTGTCTGCACACGACTTAGGATCAACATTCTTCTATTGAAAAATTACTTCGCACCTCTCTTTCCATATGAACCAAGACACAATGAGGAACCTTTTTAGTCTGATGTTTTCCCCCTCTTGTTCTTCATCTTGATTGGCCAGTTCTCTCCATTCTTGAAACATATATACTAAATTATCCTTTGTAGATAGCAGAACAGCAGTAGCACCCGGTATTAGCATCCAAACTGCCTTAGAAAAAACACATTTGAAAAATAGATGTTCTGTTGTTTCTTCCATGTTGTTACACAAAGGACATGTAAAATTTATATCTTCTAATGCAGTAGAAACTCTTTGTCAAGTAGGAAGAATATCCTTTAATCATTTACATTAAAAGAATTCAACCCTCGACCAAGTTTGTAATCCTTATACATCCATCCACTTTGCTTCAGTACCCTAGATATGAATATCCTGTTAGAGCATTGCTCGGTTGAACCCACTGATGTTGCTATCTCAAGTCAGTTGTCAAGTTTATGAGACAAAAACACAATCCTTGATAAGTTTACTCTACAACCTCGGACTAGGATAGGTTTAGGTAATCGAGACGAAGACTGATGAAGACGAAGACCGAAGCTTACTACTTGATAAATCATAACGTCCTCGATGAAGGTTAGAAAGGTATTTCCTTTCCATATCGTTTTTACCATTTCTATCATACCAATAGTCTATTACGTTGTTTATATGATCCGAAGGTATTCTAGGATTTTCGCCTTTGTATTTGTCACACTTGTGATAATATGTATATGTAGAGTATGTTGAGTTGTCCCTTGAAATGACCCCAACGGTGAACGCGTACATGTGTTGCTTTTGGCATTTCAGAGAACGAGATGAACGCGTTCATGAACGCGTACATACAAGTTCAAGAATTCTCCTAAATTCTCCTGAACTCTATTGACTGCTTTGTGAACGCGTTCATATAAGCCATGCGAAAACTTCCAACTCCATATCTTGAAGTTTTCGGTTTAGGCATGATTAGTTCTCGGACTTGTCGTGACTTGGCCCATGAAATTCAACAACTTAATCCAAGCGATGTTCAAACTAAGTATTTGGACCAGAAGTCGCAAAGCGATGTCCAAACAAGCATTGGACCAGAAGTCGCGGACCTTCAAACAAGGTTGAGTCTTCTTTAACTTTTGGCTTAGTCCAAAGTTCTTAGAAGATTGAGAATGGGTATTAAAGTTATGGACTTTCCTAGTTCCGGAACTTGCTTGAGCCCTACTCAAGGTTGCTTAAAATTTAAGCAAAGCCTCCCTTGGTGATCACTATAAATAGATGACCTTCTGCACGATACAATCTCAATCCTCTACACATCTGTGTATCCTTGCATAAAGGTTGGTCGTCATCTCGAAGTCCTTTTGGACTACGACTATTGAAAGACTTCACTTGAGGATCGTGAAGCACAGATCGGAAGTAAAATTCCATCTTGTATCTTGGGTCGATTGAATTCTTTCAATCTTATCACGACCAAGATTTGATAGAAACTTCGTAGGGTAGATCTTGTATCGTAAACCCTAGAAGTTCCCAAACGCAAATTCACGAACTAGGTTTCATACTAAGTTCGTCTCGTGTTTGGAGGTAAAGTTGTTTAGGCTAGATCAATAAGCCCTATTCAACATATCGATTTCCATTAACCTTGACTTTAGGTCTAAAAGAAATCACAATCGTATTCTTGTTTGATTACTTGGATACTTTTAGGCGTCCTGTTAGAGGCAGGGTAGCGCTAGTCTTCACGAAGGGAAGTGGAGCAACTCCTAAGCCTGTAAAGGACGTCAGCTAGGGGAATCAAGTACGGAGGCTACTGCGGGAGCCAAGAGACGTAGGAGCACATTGGTAGTTGAATTGATTATAGGGTGAATTCAGTCTCGATACAGTCCAGTCCGAAGTCTGAGAGTAGGCTAGCGTCTGTATACCATTCATACTGAGGGTGTTCACATCTGGACGAGGTCCCGGGGTTTTTCTGCTAGGTTTGTAGTTTCCTCGTTAACAAAATTCTGGTGTCTTGCATTACTTTTCCCTTCCGCATTATATTGTCTCTGATCTATATAATAGAAGTAATTGCAAGTTTGTTGATTCATAACATTTGAGTGAATCCATCTCTATTGAGATCTACGAGAACTACGTTCTTGTTAGGGTTCGGTTCTCTGGACTATACTCAGGTTGTTGTTTGAATATTGATTTCTGAGATCGTTCAAACAACCATAATCAACTAGGTTCACGAAACAAAAAGTTGGTGGTATATCTCGGTATCCTCGCTTTTTCAATTGGTATCAGAGCCGGCAAACACCTTGCAAAGGACGTAACTGTCTATGTTTGACGCTTTCGTGAACTATGAACACACATTCTGCGACTGTACATGTTCCACCAGTCTTTGATGGCACAAATTATATATGGTGAAAATCTGCTATGCGGTCGTTTCTACAATCTCGAGACTTTGACAGTTGGGTCTACGTGATTGATGGATACACACCACCTACTCTTACTATAGGAGAATGTGATGCTGCCATTACTCGCAATAAGAAACCAGGCGAGTATGACGAAAACGACAGAGCCAAAGCTAAACTTAAAGCTGATGCGCTTAATGCCATCATTCACGCCATAACTCCCGATCTGCATCATCATGTGGAAACATGTGAATTTGCTAAAGACGCTTGGGACAGTATACGAAGGTAATACTGCGGAGAAAGAAGCAAGACTTCAAAATCTCATGTCTGACTGGAAAAATCTCTGAATGTCTGATGAAGATACCTTTACAGAATTTGAACACAAGCTCTCTGAATCGTGAACGCCTCTTTATCACTAGGGAAAACTATCGAAGAAAGAGACATTGTACGAAAAATTCTAAGGTCCCTTTCCCCCCTGATATGATTCAAAAAAACATGTCATCCAAGAAAAACATGGATATGACATATCAAGAGGTGATTTGGTTTCTAAACTGAAAATCTTTGATTATGAGCATCAAAGTAAAGTCATATCCCTAAAGGCTCAGACCCCTGAGAAACCTCTTGATAACAATTCTGATTCTGATTTTAATGATGAGCTACTTTCTCTCGTCTCTCAATTGTTAAGAAAGAAAAGGAACTCACGTACTTTTTCTTCTCACAACAAAAAACAGAATTGGGAAAATACAGAGGATTTACCACAGTATTTCAAATGTCTAGGTTATGGACATATCTCTCCTGATTGCCCTAACAAAGACTACTGTGATAAATTAAAAGCCTTCAACACGACTCTAGACTGTCAAGAAGAGGAACGCGTGGGGCTTACTCATTTGCATAAGGATCTCTGTATGCATTCATCTTGCTTATCATTAAGTGCTCAACATGATGATATCCATCAAGATATCAAATCTGTCTTTTGACAGAAAAAATCACTCTGCTTCAAAAAGATCTTGAAAAAGAACGAATTGAACATAAAGCAGACAGGGAACGATTCATGCTTGAATTGTCAAACCTTGAGTCTCGTATTCCGAATTTTGAAAGACATTCTCTTTCTAGTATAATGTATCTTCATGACGTTGAAACTCAACAGTTAAGAGAAGATAACCTTGTACTCAGGAACATATTAGACAATCTGTCTATTTCAAAGGGAGTTCTCTCTGGAAGTGAAGAAGTGAATAATTGTAGAACTTCTCCAAAGAAGTTGTCTCACATGAGACCCACTCGTGATCTTGGATCTCGACCTACAGTTATTGTTTCTGTTAAAAAACCTTCCTCACCTAAGACTGTAAAGAAATGGGTTGAGAAAAGGCATGTCAAACAGATCATAGAGGATAAAAAGCCTATCCACACTGGTTTTCAGAAAAATATTAACTTGTCTCTTTCAAATTGCAGAAAAATTATTCATTCCATGGAGACGAATCTATCAGACATGATTCAAAAGACTGATAAACCAGGTATGTCCTCTACTAACAGCTCGTGGATCCCTTATAAAAGAAAGAAGAGAAGTTCATGAAGTCCTATAGACAGGACCTTAGTGTCCCCTTCTCAGTAAGAGATAGGACTCTCGCTATTGGTAATCTTTGTAGCGAGAAAAAGTCTAAAATAGGATTCTGTATAAAGGTTTTTGGGATAGTGCATAAACAAATACTTACCTATTATTTAAATAAGACAATAATTTATCATCTCTTATAATTGTTGAGCAATGATCTCCAAAAGAGATGTGTCCACGCTCAAAGGATTATGTGATCCTTTGTCCTGATGGTTTATGATCACCAATGTTGTCATAATTGTCTTACAGCACCTATCTTACGCCTCCTGAAATTGCAGTGAGCTGAAATAAGATTTTATAATATAAAGGTGTTATCACATCATAATAAAAGAGTCCAAAATGTAATGACTCGATGTGGATGCTAACATCTTTTGTGCTACTTCTAGAATTCTCCCTGCCTCTGGCTCCTAAGGCAAGAGTCGAGAACATGATCCATGAGAATCACTATGAGAAAGCCAAAAGGAATATATGCTCTAATAATCATATTGTTGACAGTTTAAACTTATTACTTAAGGTAAAAAATTGTCTTATGAGATGTACCCTTATGAGGTCACACTATGCTTAAAATGTCCTTTTTTACCTCAACAAAAATTGATGTTTAAAAGACGTTCGCAACTTGTTGTGAACGAAAACCCGACCCTTGAAAATCCTAAACTATGTGTCTAAACCTTATATAAGGTAGAGTAGGAAGGGTTGTTCAATCAGTCAAAAAAAAAGGAATTCTTTTCTCCTTAGAACTGAAACTGCAAGATGAACGATAACACATGGACTGTCATTCTTCCTTCCTGTAAAAAGATTCGAATTGAATCTTCGGACAGTGAATCTAGTATGACTCAAGAGAATAAAGCATTACCTGCTCAATCCTCAGTTCCATGCATCTCTGAAGAACAAAGAAATGCATCCGATATGAAACTTGACGTTGTTCTTGAACACGTTTTAAGTTTAAGCAAGGAGTTTAACAAACTCACCAATCTCATCACTGACCTCACCTCAAGAGTAGCTGCTATTGAACAAGACTGGACTACCTATGAAGAACCAGAGAAGGAGGTAACTGAAGAATAAACTTTTTCTTTACATTATCTAGATGAGAAAAAATCTTTGTTCGAGAATAAGAGGCGTTCTTGCCTAAGTCTTCTTGACTTTAAATTCTATGAGTGATTTGCTTAATATTGCATTACCTTTTTTATCAATTAATCGAGGTTATTAAATTAAAATCTTAATTGATGATTGCAATGCTTGATCTTAATTGATTATCTTTATGAATGTATTGCAAAACCGTGAACTTGCTTTTTTAGCCATACTCGGGTAAAGCAATTCATGATGGATTATCAAAATCCATGCTTCTGACTCTTATGGCTAAGAAAAGACGATTTTTGATAATAAGGTACCTCCTAGACTACAATGTTGAACTCCGCTGGATTAAATGTTGTACCTTTAATTCTTAATCTTACAACCACTAGGAAGGGGTAACCTGATGTTTTCTCTAAAGGCGATGGTTGACCGAAACTCTCTGAGAAAGTAGGACGATTAAACCTTGAATTCCTATTTGACCGTAACTGGCTAGGAAAGAAAAACATATCTACAATTTCACTTGTAAAAATTGTACCCAAGAATTTATTCTATAACTTGCTTGGGAAGATAGTCGCGTTGTTCCATATGGAATGACACATTATGGGGGAGAGTTCTTTTGAACTTGTGCTTCATGGTAATATCTTTTTGGGGAGAGCGGCTGTGGAATCTACAAGAGAATTGCATCTTTTTATCTCTCGTTTCAGATATGTTTACCTTTGTCTACATTGATTATTGCGATTTTATGAGGATTCCTATATTTCTTTTTCTTTGTCTATTTTTATGACAAAAAGGGGGAGAAATCTTGTAGTAAGGGGGAGTAAAATCTTTCTATCTACTACGACATTGTCATAGGGGGAGTAAAATCGATGTGCTTGTCATGGCATAACAAAAGTTAGTGTATTGAGTAAGGGGGGGAACATATCAAATTGTGTAGTATCTTGAAGCATCGATGCAATATGCTTAACAAGTTTTACATACTACTCAATTGCATAACAAACTCTTGTTGGACTATGTCCTTCTAGAAACCAAGATGTGTGGTGACTTTGAGTTTGTTATCTCTACCTTGAATCTTCGCTTGCAGGAACACTCTTACCAGAAGACGCTGAAGATTACAAGAAGATCAAGTACATTATGGTTAGGGCTAAAAGATATTACTTTTTGAATCCATATGTAAGATTGGTTTTTGTCACTAAAATTGACAAAGGGGGAGATTTTTAGAGCATTGCTCGGTTGAACCCACTGATGTTGCTATCTCAAGTCAGTTGTCAAGTTTATGAGACAAAAACACAATCCTTGATAAGTTTACTCTACAACCTCGGACTATGGTAGGTTTAGGTAATCGAGACGAAGACTGATGAAGACGAAAACCGAAGCTTACTAGTTGATAAATCATAAAATCCTCGCTGAAGGTTAGAAAGGTATTTCCTTTCCGTATCGTTTTTACCATTTCTATCATACCAATAGTCTATGATGTTGTTTATATGATCCGAAGGTATTCTAGGATTTTCTCCTTTGCATTTGTCGCACTTGTGATAATATGTATAGGTAGAGTATGTTGAGTTGTCTCTTGAAATGACCCCAACGGTGAACGCGTTCATGAATGCGTACATGTGTTGCTTTTGGCATTTCAGAGAACGAGCTAAGTCTGTATGAACGCGTACATACAAGTTCAAGAATTCTCCTGAATTCTCCTGAACTCTATTGACTGCTCTGTGAACTCGTTCATGAACGCCTTCATATAAGCCATACGAAAACTTCCAACTCCATATCTTGAAGTTTTCGGTCTAGGCATGATTAGTTCTCGGACTTGTCGTGACTTGGCCAATGGAATCCAACAACTTAATCCAAGCGATGTTCAAACTAAGTATTTTGACCAGAAGTCGCAAAGCGATGTCCAAACAAGCATTGGACCAGAAGTCGCGGACCTTCAAACAAGGTTGAGTCTTCTTTAACTTTTGGCTTAGTCCGAAGTTCTTAGAAGATTGAGAATGGGTATTCAAGCTATGGACTTTCCTAGTTCCGGAACTTGCTTGAGCCCTACTCAAGGTTGCTTAAACTTTAAGCAATGCCTCCCTTGGTGATCACTATAAATAAATGACCTTCTGCAAGATACAATCTCAATCCTCAACACATCTGTGTATCCTTGCATAAAGGTTGGTCGTCATCTCGAATTCCTTTTGGACTACGACTGTTGAAAGACTTCACTTGAGGATCGTAAAGCACAGGTCGGAAGTCAAATTCCATCCTGTATCTTGGGTCGATTGAATTCTTTCTATCTTATCACGACCAAGATTTGATAGAAACTTCGTAAGGTAGATCTTGTATCGTAAACCCTAGAAGTTCCCAAACGCAAATTCACGAACTAGGTTTCATACTAAGTTCGTCTCGCGTTTGGAGGTAAAGTTGTTTAGGCTAGATCAATAAGCCATATTCAACATATCGATTTCCATTAACCTTGACTTTAAGTCTAAAGGAAATCACAATCGTATTCTTGTTTGATTACTTGGATACTTTTAGGCGTCCTGTTAGAGGCAGGGTAGCGCTAGTCTTCACGAAGGGAAGTGGAGCAACTCCTAGGCCTGTAAAGGACGTCAGCTAGGGGAATCAAGTACGTAGGCTACTGCGGGAGCCAAGAGACGTAGGAGCACATTGGTAGCTGAATTGCTTGTAGGGTGAATTCAGTCTCGATACAGTGCAGTCCGAAGTCTGGGAGTAGGCTAGCGTTTGTATACCGTTCATACTGAGGGTGTTCACATCTGGACGAGGTCCCGGGGTTTTCTGCTAGGTTTGCAGTTTCCTCGTAACCAAAATTCTGGTGTCTTGCATTACTTTTCCCTTCCGCATTATATTGTCTCTGATCTATATAATAGAAGTAATTGCAAGTTTGTTGATTCATAACCTTTGGGTGAATCCATCTCTATTGAGATCTACGAGAACTACGTTCTTGTTAGGGTTCGGTTCTCTGAACTACACTCAGGTTGTTGTTTGAATATTGATTTGTGAGATCGTTCAAACAACAATCAACTAGGTTCACGAAAACAAAAAGTTTGTGGTATATCTCGGTATCCTCGCTTTTTCATATCCTGATTGAGAATTGAAACCTCTCTTCATGAAATTTTGTGTAAGCGGACTTGAGTGAGAATTTCCCGTGCTTGATTAGCTTCCATACCAGCCTATCCTGACCATATAGTGGTATTCTCATAGCACGAATTAGATTCACAGTTTGTGAGTTAAACAACTGAGTAAGCATATTTGTTTTGCATTCCTTTGTTTGACCACCAATTAGCTTTCGCACCCATACATATTCTGAATTGTTGCAAATCGTTTGCAAACTAAGTTTTTGTGTAGCCATCTTCTCTGTATACGTGTGGAAGATCATTGCTTTATCTGCACATGACTTAGGGTTAGCCTCTTTATCTTAGAAAAAAACTTCACAACGTTCTTTCCATACAAACCAAGCAACCAAGACCGGCTTTGAAGCCTGGCAACCTGGGATCCATCCCAGGGTAAAAAAAAATCCTAATCTACTGCGTTAGTGTTAAGGTGGCCCAATATATTGGGTTGCTGTAACTTTCGGTCTAAACACAAACAGTGATCATACATATATAGCGTTTCCATTTTCACTGGCAAGTTACCACACATATATATAGCGTTTCCATTTTCCATTATAATTTGATTGTTTGATGATTTCCTATTAAGTACGTAAATGATGACTTTTTATTAGTATTTTGTGTGTGTGTGTTTTTTTTTGGTAGTTAAACTTTTACAAGTTCATTTCAATTAATATGCAAGTTTTACTAAGAGAAAAACTATATAATCAGCGTAAATTTTATTTGTTTCGGTATTATTTCGGATCTATTGTGCGGAAAGTTTTTGTTGCATGAAAAGATGGTCTAAGTTTTCTCGCCCAGGATAGTCTAAATGTCAGAGACGGCCCTGCAAGCAACAATGATGAAGAGTCATATAGTGATGGCGTCTTGTCTTCATCTTGACGAATGAACTCTTGCCATTCCTGAAATATTTCTGTCACCTAGCCTTAGTTGTTTGGAGAATGCGACTGCCACTTTGGATAAGTAGTCAAACTGCCCTTGAGAATGGGCATTGAAACAACAAATGTAAAGTCGTTTCCGCTGTATTGTTACACATTGGACATGAGGGGTTAATGATCGTATGATCTCTGTACCCTTGGTGACTAGAGTTATTAGGGCAGATTTCAAAATAACAATAGACGAAAATAAGGAATACAAGAACAAATTCGAAGAAAAGTATCTTCTCTAGATTATGAACAAGAAAATTATTACAATTATCTCTTTCACGCTTACAATCTCACTAAACAATTTAAACCCTAAATTGTTTGTTAAGCTTGCTTTTGCAACACCTCTAGTGATTACGTCACAAGCTTCCTCTCTAGATTCTCAAACAAGAAATCAGAGTGACTAGAAATCTCTCTCGAGAATTCTGAGTGTCTTATTTATGAACTAGGCGCCCCTATTTATAGTGGTTTGGTTGTCCCAAACCTCTTAGAAATATATTTCCTTATCTAGGAGTATTTCTTTATTTAAGAATACTACCTTGTCTAGGATCCCTTCTTCTAAGTTCTCTAAACGCGAGATACACATGTATCATGACCCCCCCCCTTTAAGAACTTGAACTCCTCAGAAAGTTAAAATTGAGATTAGAGAACTCGTGAGTTCTTTTATCCCTCTTGAACCATCTCGCTTTGCTTGGAACTTGACCTTGATATCCAACTAGGAAAGTGAAAAAGCAGGGGTATCGAAATACAACCAACTTTTCGTTTGGGCTCGTGAGACTTATGGTCAGATCTGGACGATCTCAAAAATCAATATCCAGATCCGTTAACCTGAGTTTGGATCACAAGGATCAGTCCAACGCAAGACAGGGTCTTGGTAAATCCAAGGGATGGATTGAGGACAACGATCAGTTTTATAATAACGTACTTCTTGTGTTTGCTTTAATTATACAAGTCGAGTGCACGTGCGTTGCACGTCGGTATTTTTCATACGTAAAATGAAACAACATGCACTTTGAGTTGTCATTCCTTAGGCACAATAAAATGAAAAGGCATTGCCTCAAACCTGGATGTGGGTAAAATACAATAATCTACCACATTGTATGAGTAAGCTATTTATAAAGAAACTGTTTGACTAAAAAAAATCTAATAATGCAGGACGCAATACATAATATTTTTGGCGACACAAAAAAAAAGACAAAAAAAAGGGTTCATAGGAAGAGAAAGGTGAATGTATAGCTGCCGCAGGAGGTGGTCTTTAAGATCTGCAACGCCTCAACCAACTTTATGTCATCCTTCCAATCCAACTTATCCAAGCACACTTGGAACTGTGACCGAATAATTACACCCAGTGGAAGCAACACTTGAAGGGGTGGTGATGGTAAGATATGAAATGCAAAGACCCACCCAGGTATAGACCTAATCTATGGCCAGAGTTAGTGACTGACCAACTAACTGACGACCAGAACTCATTGTTGCGCAATGAAAGCTAAGGATGAACGAAGAAGATATGAGCTAACCAACAAAAACAAACCTGAAGCTGACCTACAAAATTTTGGATAACAGATGGCAAATGCAGTGATGTTGTTTTTCCAGAACCTACACATTTTTAGATATAAAACATGTGAGTATGAACCCAAATAAAGTCGTACAGATTGCAGAATCAACTTCTAATGGTCCACTGGTCAATTTTCCCTGTTAGGGTCATGTGCTTTAATGACCATGGAAGCTCAAATCTTTAACTGTGATGGGAGGGGCAGAAAATACAATTGAAACTGATTCGCATGATGCCTTTATCCTGTATCATGTACACATGAATTTTTTATCACCCAAGTATTAATCTTAAATCAAACATTTGGGGCTGACTGCAAATTGCACTACAGATTATGTTGGGAGGTCTGAACTGATAATCCCCATGAATCAACTACAGAGTTTTTCAAGTACATAGGCAAAGTAGATAGAAAATGAAAGACATTCATAAAGAGACAAAAAAGAGGGTTATACTGGGATCATCAGACTCAAGTTAGAAGAGACATTTTCAACTTACAGAGACAAATTAAATGATAAAGAGCATTGGAATTGATACACCCTGCAAGATAAAGCACCTTCTTTCTCTAAGAAAGTAGCAAAACCAAAAGATCTATGTTTCTGAGTAGCTTGATCTAATGGAGTTATAACATCTTTATTATCACCAAGTGGTATGATCGGTAAATTGCATATACAGGACAAAACAATCAGATAATTGCATTGTGAAAAGTATCTTAGTATTGAGCAATTTGTAGGGGTCCCCAATTTGGGACACTGTAAAGTATATTTAACCTACATTTGATGAGGATGTTTTGAACTCTTGCATGTGAGACTATGTGTAAAGTATATGGGTCCGTACAACATTTTATTTGTGTGTATGCATTCATATTCATCACCCAAATACTGATACCGGTCAAGTTCTGGTTCCAGTTTTTATATCAAAAAATATGCAAATTCCCTGAAACATAATGACAGTATATCCTATCCGTGTTGCATCGCAAGTGCTAAAATACTCAAATATGAAAAACCCACCAAACTCATGTGTATACCCAATTTCTAAACTGCAGTTTTCACATACATTATCTACAACCTATTGGCCTCAAGTAACAACAAAAAAGTAGTCTTGCTTTAGAAATCAATCAAAGAATAAAACAATCGACGACTATAATACTACTCCAATAGGCAACACTCTGCAATTCTAACAAACACTATATACTATAGAAAACACAATGAACCAAAATCATAAATATTGCTAGCCTAGAGACTCTAGGTCGATGACAGACCTATGAGCCAATACACATCAAATATGAATCAGATAAATGTCTGATTACGTGTATACAAATTTCAATTCATAATTTTGTTAAATCAGAGAAGATTACGTCTTCATTTTATATGAATCAGATAAATGTCGAATCTCTTGTAAACAGTTCGAATTGATAATATTAAGGACCCTAATCTGAATTCAAAATAAACACCCAAACGGAAGATGAAAATTATCGAACTCCCATTTATGAAAGAAAATCAATCAAAACCAAACGACATATGAAAATTAGCTTCTTACTGACCTCAAAAGGAAAATTTCAATCGCCAATTTCAACATAAATCCAACCTTTAAAACCCTAAACATTACCCAATCTTTGTTCCCTGTTTTTCAATACTGTAGAATCCCAAAAATCAATCTCCGTTGGGCAAAGCAACTCAACTTAAACCCTAATTTGAGAAGGAAACCCCGTTTTAAACATTGTTGAACAGAGATTTTGATGAACAAATTGGGGCTAATCTGATGAATGTATTTTCATCGTCTTTGTATCTGTGGAGGTTAAGCTGCAAACAAAGTTGGTAGTGGTGGTGGTGAATTTGAAAAGAGAGTGTCGAAGGTTGAGGGAGGTGGAGGAGGATGAGGGTGGTGATGGTTCTCCTTCGCTGTTTCCCGAAAGAGGAAGACCATGGACGAAAACAATAGTTTTCTCACATAATTGTTATGAAATTACCCCTGAATTTTAAAGTATCTACACAAAGCTAAAGGGAAGAAAGAAACATTGAGGGGCACTGGCGTCATTTCATCATTGACGAAACAGGCAGGGGCACTGGTGTCGTTTCATCGTTGACAAAATTTTGGACGGGAATTTTATAGATCTGACGGCTGGGATTTGATTTTTGAAGATCCGACGGTTACGAACACCTATGTTTTGATATAGTGTTGCTCTCATTAAAGAAGGGGGAGATAATCAGAGAATATAATGCGGAAAGTAAAGCACACAAGACACCAGAGATTTTTTTAACGAGGAAACTACGACCTGTAGAAAGACCTCGGGACCTCGTCCAGATTGAACACCGCACAGTACAAACTGACTACAAACACTAGCCTGCTATAAGACTTCGGTCTGGGATGTAGCATAGACCAATTCCACCCTCCAAGCGAACTGGCTATTGTCGCACTCCTTACGTCTCTAGATCCCCCACAGATTGTCACACACTTGATTCCCCTAACTGACGTCCTTTACAGGCCTAGGAGTTGCTTTAACCGCTGCTAAAGGCTTGTGTCAACAATTCCGGATTTGCAACCTCAATTATCGACTGTATGTTTGAACTGTCCTCTATCAGTTTGACATACACAAAGTGAATTCCTTCGGATTTCTCCAGGTCATACGGAAATCTACTTATAAGCGTGGGCTGACAAGTAAACCGAGTAAAAACTATGCCCAACTTGTCTCTACCTCAGTTGTACACGAAGAATCACTTAAGAAACTTATACAACTGGAGCTAACTAGGTCTTACAACACCGAGTGCAGCCGTGCGTTGCTTCTTTCAAAACCCTGTATGTAACGTATCAGATCTTGAATGGCCTTATATCAGAAGAGAAGGACCGTAGAATAGACAAGAACGTGATCAGGTTACCAAGGTTACATGTTACTCCGATTTCAACCATTAAGGTCTCAATCTCCTACCTGTGCTTCCCAACTCTCAAGAGAAGTATTTATAGTCGTAGGTAAATCCCAAGAGGAACTGCTACCTAATAGAGGATGACTATACCACAACAAGCATTCACCGAGGTGAAAAGAGTTTTATGATCTCTTCCCTAAGGAATCTTCACGTATGCTTGATGCTTTCGGTTTTCGTCCTTAGACACCTCTATTTATAGCACTCAATAAGATATCTTGCTTTGGAATAAAGCAACTAGTTACTTGTTTCACAAGTTTTGGAAACCCTAACTTGCAAACAAAGTAAACAGATATTTATCTCAATTGGAAATCATTTTTTATATATCTGCCAAGTGTTTTATTAGCTCATAAACACTTCAAGATTGATATCCAACAGATCAGAGATAATCTTTATCTTATTGACACATTGAGAACCGTTAGATGGACCACAAAAGATATTTTCGTGATAACCAAGTCCAACTAAGAGATAAAGGAGTTCAGAGTTTAACCCGAGTGAAAATCCAGAGAATATTCACTTGGGACGGTTCGTGAACCGTCCATCTGAATCACAGCCAAAAGTATCGATTTTGAGTTCACGTTAGGTACGCGTACAAAATGACACTTTGGAACTCAGGAGTTTTTCCCAAGTCTCTGTTCACGTACGGTTCGGGAACCGTCCGCCATTCAGATTAGGGTTTAACTTGGACCCGCTGGAAGTTCTGGGCTTAACCAGTACTTAGACGTGTTAGATGTCCTCAGCTGATACGTGTGGTCTCCGTACTCTTGATGACTAGAGTTATTGTGGCGGAATTCAAAATAACAATAGACGAAAATAGGAAAACAC
>JAJJMA010002090.1:0-18668 GCA_023529015.1 Papaver nudicaule
CCTTCGAATGCTTGAGGATGATACCTTTGAGGAATTTAATCACAAATTGTCTGAGATAGTAAATGCCTGTCACACCTATGGTAAAACTATTCCGGAAAGGGACATTGTGAGTAAAATTCCGAGGTCATTACCCTCAAGGTACGAATCCAAGAAACATGCCATCCAAGAAGTACACGGCTTAGATATGACAAGAAGTGACCTTGTTGCAAAGCTAAAAATCTTCGATCATGAGCACAGTAACCCTAAGAACATTGGGTTTAGAGCTAATAGAAAAACAAGGAAACTTGTAAACGAAGAGTGTACTTCGAACACCAACTCCGCCAATCATAGTGGGAATGAATCTGATGAAGAGATATCTTTGATAACTCGTCAGTTTAGAGATCTTCTAAAGAAGAGAGGTAAACGTTTCATCAAGAACATCCCACCATCAACACCTAAGCCCCATGATAGAGTTCCACCTAAAGAAGGGAACAAAAGGGGAGATGATGATGATATGCCACAATGCTATAAATGCAAAGGTTTCGGCCACTTGGCTGAGGAATGTCCCAATCGGAGAAAATATACCGGAGGGAAAGCCTTTGCAGCTTCACTTGATGATTCATCTGATGTTTACTACTCAGCTGATGAAAGAAAGTGAAATAGCTCTGGTTGCAGAATGTGTCAAGTCTGATAATATGGGTGATTCCAAATCAGAACTAGAAACATGTCCCATCCTCATAGACACAATCTCTAGTGACATATCTTGCAAAGAAGTAGTCATCCCTATATTACACAAGCAACGACTTGTTAAGTGCAGTTACTGTGCTAAAAAGGGACATGATTACAAGCAGTGCCATGTATACAGACGTAAAGTCAAGCATGCTAATAAACTGCAAAGGAAAACGGCCAGACTCATGAATGTGATTCGAATCTTTGAAGCAGCCAATAAAGATCGAAATCACTCTAACTCCTTAAGGGCAACACAAGGAGCGGAGAAATTCAAGAGAGCCAGAACTAAGAAAGGCAAACTTAGTTCGGAAAAAGATTCAATACCACATCAAGAGCATACTCATGTTCTACCTTCTTCGCACTAAGTGCAAGAAGAATTGGCATCTCATCTACTGCCCCTTGGGATGAGAAGTCATAATGTGGTCGGGCAAGTCCTAGAGTCTTTTTCGTTTTCTGTATCTATTTTGTAAGTAATTGATAACCCACAATTAAGCACCTTTTCATTGTCACTAGACAAAGAGTGTAATGTCGAGCCTTGCTCCATGGAACTCATGATCACCAGGGATCAGATTGTCTAAACGAAATTGTTTTATTTGTGGCTTCTGCCTGCCCATTGCTTTGAGGATAAATAGGAGTTGACTTTCCTAACTTAACGCCGTATGTAGCCAGTAAATTTTCGATATTCTCGCCGACTAGTTCTTTTCCATTATCAGTACATATTTCCGCCGGGACACCAAAGCGACAGAATATATTCTCCCATATGAATGTAAACACTTCCTTACCAGTTCTCTGTCGAATTGCCTTGGCTTCACACCACTTAGTAAAATAGTCTGTTGCCACAATGATATACCTCCTCTGTCCTGATCCTGGTGTCAGCGGTACGATGATGTCAATCCCCCACTTAGCAAAGGGCCAAGGGCTTAACACTGAATTTAGCGATACTGCCGGCGCTTTTATTCTTCTTGCATAGAGCTGACAATTCTTACACCGCTTAGCATATTCTGCAGAATCACCATTCATCCAAGGCCAGTAATAACCTTGCATCTTTACCTTTAAAGCCAACGCTCGCTGCCCGCTGTGATTTCCGCAATCCCCCTCATGAATTTCTTTCAGCAGCTTCTTTCCTTCCTCCCTTGATACACATCGTAATAGTGGCCCAGCAAATGATCTTCTGTATAATATACCATCTCTCAACTCATAATTCCCTGACCTGCTTATGACTTTATGCGCTAACAATTTGTTTCTAGGAGTGGTGAGATGTTCTAAGTAATATCTGATAGGAGTCCGCCAGTCTGTCTCCGCCGACTCTTCGATGTCTACCGCCAAGACTTCCCGTTGACTTCTTTCTTCTATTGATGACATCTTTAACCTTTCAATTGCAATTGACGGCACCTCTGGATCCGTCATCATAGAAGAGATAAATGCCAGCGCATCAGCATGCCTGTTGTCATTTCTACATATATGTCTGAATTCGAGGCCAGTGATTTTGTTTGCGTATTCTCTTGCCAATTGTAAGTACTTTTTCAGCGAGCTATCATGTGCTTCATATCTTCCTAAAATTTGTCGAATGACCAACTGGGAATCGCTAGTTAAACGGATGTTACTAATATCCATCTCAATGATGAGCCTCATAGCGTGTATTACCGCTTCGTATTCTACTTCATTGTTTGTAGCTGGAAACTCTAGTCTAAATGAATGTATTATCCTTGAACCCTTTGGCGAAATAAAGACTATGCCAATTCCTTTGCCTTCTTTATTAGCTGAGCCGTCAACGTATACCTCCCATTGATTTGGATCTCTTTTCAGTAAGTCTGGAACTCCTTCATCTTGGTCTTCCTTCTCCAAAAACGGGATGTCTTCAGTTTCCTCTTCTTCTTCCTCAATT
Source organism: Papaver nudicaule (assembly GCA_023529015.1). Taxonomy (NCBI): domain Eukaryota; kingdom Viridiplantae; phylum Streptophyta; class Magnoliopsida; order Ranunculales; family Papaveraceae; genus Papaver; species Papaver nudicaule. The sequence goes on from JAJJMA010002090.1 coordinate 2,594, forward strand.
GGAAAGTCTGCCAGAAAGTCGGCGATAACCTGCGACCTTTGAGCCGTCCTAATTTCATACTTGACGCCGAACTGATCTATCTGGGCATTCCACTTTGCAATACGCCCTGCTCTTTGGGAACTATGAAGAATGGCTTCAATGGGAGTTTTGGTGAGTACCGTTATAGGATGAGCATGAAAATAAGGGCGAAGTCTGCTAGTGGCGAAAACCAGAGCTAGTATTAATTGCTCTATCTTAGTATAATTTTCTCAGCGGGTTGTAGAGTTCGACTGATATAGTAGATTGGTGTCTCTCCTCCTTTTGTCCGCACCAAGACAGCACTAACCGCTGATGACGTGGCCGCTAAGTAAACTCTCAAATCTTCTCCATGTTCCGGCGGCTGAATAGCTGGTAAAGTAGCCAAGTATTTCTTTATTCCTTGACAAGCAACTTCATGATCATTCGTCCAATTGAACTTCTCTCCTTTCTTCAGCATTTGGAAAAATAATTTGCACTTATCAGAGAACCGAGATATAAATCTGTTAAGAGACGCTAATACGCCATTTAACCGCATAACATCTTTTAGTGTTACCGGCGAAGGCATTTCCAAGATGGCTTTGACTTTTGCTTGATCTGCCTCTACTCCTTTTTTTGTGACGACATAACCCAAGAATTTTCCAGAAGTAACGCCAAATACGCACTTTGCTGAGTTGATCTTTAACTTCATTACACGCATGTGATCAAAAATTTCTTTCAAATCTTGCACGTGATTCTTCTTTTCCTTGCTCTTGACCAACATATCATCAACGTATACCTCCATAGTTTTACCTATCCATTTTTCGAACATATCCTGGGCCATCTTTTGATATGTGGCGCCAGCATTCTTAAGACCAAACGGCATTCTTGTGTAGCAAAATAAACCTTTAGTAGAGAAGAAAGCTGTGTGCCGGTGATCCTCTTCTGCCAGCGGTATCTGGTTATACCCAGAGTAGCCGTCCATAAAAGATAGTAGTTCATGCCCAGAGGTGGCGTCGACAGTCTGATCTATGCTTGGTAATGGAAAGCTATTCTTAGGACACGCCCTATTCAAGTCGCTTAAGTCAATACAAATTCTTACCCCTTTATTCTTCTTAGGGACCACCACCATATTAGCTATCCACTCCGGATATTGAACTGGTCTAATGATTCCTGACGCCCTCATCTTATCAATCTCTGCTTCCACCGCCTCCTTATACGATGGTGCCAATTTTCTTGGACGCTGTTTGAATGGCCTGATTTTTGGATCTATATCCAACCTATGGCATGCAGTTTCTGGGCCAATACCAGGCATCTCGTTCATGCCCCAAGAAAAAACATCCACATATTCTTTTAGTAAAGCTTCTAACTGCCGAGATTCTTCTTCATTCAATAAGGTACCAATTTTTACTATCTTAGGAGTATCTTCCTCGCCTATGTTGATATCTCTTGTAGGTTCTACCGCTGTGAAATGCAGTTCCGGCTCTCCCATAGGCGAAGGTTCCTTTAGTTGCTATAAGGGTGCCGTCGAAGGGCTTGCTGTAGAGTCACCTTCCTTCACAGAAAGAATGTACTTGTTAGGGTCGGCGACTAATGCATTTATTTCTTTATCCTTGGTTACTTCTTTGGCCTGCTTCTTTTTCTCGTTTAGCCTTGCCTTTTGAGTTTCACGCATCTTGACGTCTACTTCATTGCATGCTTTTGCTGTAGATGAATCACCAATGTATTCTGCTACCCCTTCTGGAGTTGGAAATCGCAACCGCTGATGATAGGTCGAAGGTACTCCCTTGATGCTGTGTAACCATGGCCTGCCAAGAATTGTTGCATATGGCGAGTCTACATCCACAACACAGAAAGTAGTATCCATGATCAAGGTCTTGCACGTGACAACTTTCAACTTCACCTCTCCTTTAGGCTTAGATGATATCCCATTAAATCCGTAGATACTGTATGTGGAAGGAATTAACGGCTCTACCGGTTCTTCTTTAGAATCAATGGCTCGGTACGCTGAATTGAAAAGAATATCTACAGAACTTCCTGGATCCACCAGCACCCTTGGGACTTTGAATTTTCCTATTTGGATAGTTAGTACCAATGGATTCAAATGACTTCTTGCCTCAGGTGATAATTCTACCGCCGAAAAACTAACTGGCTTTTTCATTCATTCTAATAGCGGGTTGTTCTTGACGGGGACACTGAAAATCTCCTTACCATCTCTATCCCTCTTGTGAATCCTTGACATGACATTATTGTGAAATTCATCCCTGCTGATCGTTGAATGCACAATGGAAAAACAATTTAACTCTTTGAGATCACGCTGAACTTCCACTTCAAAAACTTCGGGTTTCGGGAACACAACCTGAATTGGCTGGACCTCCATTGGCGGCGCTGGAGGTAACTCTAAAAAATATTGGAATCTTCCCATACGGATGAATCTGTGCACTTCTCTCTGAACTCCCATGCAGTTCTCAGTTGAATGACCATGGAATTGATGATATTGGCAATATTGGCTAGTGTTTGAAATAGGGTGAATAGGATTTCCTCTGTTAAAAGGATAGCGGATTTCATTCCTTGACGCTGAACTCTCTATATGTCCCCATGCATCAGTATATGTGACACGCAGTTTTGGTAGTGTGGCGTCCTGGAAGTCTGGGTACCCTGGCTTTCTTTTGCCAAATCTTCGATTGTCGTTGTTGAATCTTCTATCGCCATTACCTTGTCGCCGGTTGTCATATCCTCCCCTATTGTCGCCATAGCTCCTTCTATCATTGTTGGCGTATCTGCCTCTATTATCGTATCCACCTCTGTTGTCTTGATCATCTCTTCCCGCATAAGTATCTCTTTTTCCCAGATTCCATTGCTGAGTGTTGTTCTGCTGATACTGCTGCCGCTCCAGTGGCTGCTGATGTGGGACGACTGCCGCTGAGGGCGTTGCTGCTGCTGCTTCCAATTTTTTGTGCTCCTTTATAATCCATTCCTTTCTCGCTTCTTCTTGCTCTTCTGGCGACAAATTGTTTATAGAATGAGCATGTTTTGCTCTTTCTTTCCTCTGGCGCTCTTCTTCCTCTTGCATTTCTTCATATATCAGCCATTCATTTTGCCTAGCTCTCAATTCTCCTATATCTGCCGTTGGAGTCCAATATAAAGATTGGAACATCTTATCCATTGTTTCCATTGAACTAATAAATGCCCGCATATTTTCTTTGTCAGAGACCGCCGACCCCACTTCACTACAAAGTTTTCTCCATCTCATAATATGGCTTCTACACGTTTCCATGGGTCTTTTCTTATTGTTAAACAACTTTTCTGCCCCAGCGCACTCTCTTTTTTTGAATGTAATTTGCTATGAATTTCTCTTCCAATTGTGCGAATGTCTCAATTGATTTCACTTCCAAACCGCCAAACCATGCCAAAGCTTCATCCTTGAGAGAAGCGGCAAATGACATGCACATTATTGGGTCCGAGCCGGTCCATGCTTTTAAATCTCTCCTGTAACATTGCAAGTGCAGAGTTGGATCTCCTGTGCCATCGAAGATTGATGTAAAAGTTGGCATATTGAATCTCTTGGATACGTATCCGTATGTGATTTCATTTACGAATGGCGTCTTTTTGGCCTCTGAGATAGCTTTCTTTAAATTATCATCTTTTGGTTGGCCTGTAGCTTCCGCTATCTTCCTTTCCATACGACGTAACTTCCTTGCCACATATTCTTGTATATCATCCAATTTATCCGAGTCGACGCAACTTTCCTCACCATGATTAGATTTTCCAGTCTTCTTACTTCCTTCTTCCTTTTTCACTGTGGACGCCGCCACCTCTGGCCTCGTGGATCTGCTCTTTTGAGCTTTGTGCACTGTATGAGTTGAGCGACTTTTGCTGCGACTTTTCATTAACTGCCTATGCTGCTCTGCCAATTGTAGATTACTCTGGAAGATAATATCCATCTGTCTTTGCATCTGCAACTGCATCTGAGCTTGATTTATGGTGCTTTGTTCAAAGAACTTCTTCAGCATTTCTTCAGTAGCGCTAGTGGATCCTGCTTTTCCTTCTGACACTGTTATTGGTGATGTTCTTGATGTTCCGACAGCTGCTACCATTCTACTGCTGCATGCTACCTCCTTTGAAGTGTTTCCATTTGTCGTATGACCCATACCGGCTGCCCTTGGAAGTAAACCATTAGTGTTGAGACTGCCACCTACTGCCCTTGATAATCCTTCAACTGCATGAGAGGTGTCACCGGAATCGCTGCTTCTTTGATAGTGCTGTCATCCACCGCTTTTCCTTTACTTTGCATAGGAACTTCTTCCTCATCTTCCTCTTCCGGTATTCCTTCCAAGTGCGTTATGTCTTGTATTAGAACAGTATCGATGGCCGCCGGCTGTTGTTGATGTACTGCCGTCTGCACTGCTGCAGTTTGTTGTTGTTCTGCTGTTGGCGGTATTGGCTGTTGTTGCTGAGTCTCTGGCTGTGGTGTTGTTGCCTGCTGACTTGTATTGCCGCTCAAGAAAAAATCATGTGCAAAACCTAGCGGTGGTACCGCTGAACTCCTCAAGTTATGCCGATTAGGAAGGGGTACCGACTGAGCGGGTATGGGGAACTTTGGGGATTTGCTTGTTGACGCCGTACTTCCTTTCCGCTTAGTCGCCATTTAGTATCCTGTGTAGAAAACAACAAAAGCACTTCCTGACAGTATTAAGCTAGCTTGACTGTGAGCAAATGCCAAATTCGTTAGTGGAGGCAGTTGGGCAATTTCTGATAAAGTAGAAAACAAACAAAATAGCTCAGAACTATAGCAGCAATGTTTGCAGAGTGTGACCTAATCTTGTCGGCAGTTGAAAGAAAAAGCCCTAAATTTTGAAAACTCATGGAAACCCTAAAACACCAAAGTTTGACAACCTTTTTCACTTTATGGATCAAAATCTGTACGACACTCATTTTTTGCAAATGACTCTAATGGTAGAACATCCAATTTTTGTTAGTAGTTTATAAAATGATAGACTAAATATTTGTCCATTGTGCCTTAGCGAGAAGATCCAGAATTTTTTTGTATCAGGCTAATCAAATAATTTGATTTTGTAAGATTATATTGGTCAAGGCAAATATGATCTCATCTTTATCTATGATGTACGGATAAATATAATTCGTTGTTAGATAATTGTTTAAATAGCTTTTTAATTTTAGAAAAAAATAATGTTTCCTTTTATAAAAGATCTCATATCAATACTCATAATCCTAAAAATCAATTTTAAAAGGGTATTAGTAGTCATTTGTAAAACTGAAAAACATAATTAATTCAAAACTGTTTTTGAAAAATGGAAGTTTTTATAAATTGTTTATGTGTCATCTTTTTAGAGGGGGTGCATACAAAAAGTATGCATATGGGGTCTCATACTAGACGGACTGTATAAATGAGTGCATGAAATTTGAAGAGAATCAAAGGTGGACTTTGTACAAGTGGTAGGTGTAAGGTGTCAGAATTTGATTTGCCGTCAGCAGGTAAAATAAGTGCAGTCGGTCAACTTCACTATAATTGGTGCAATACAAAAACTAAAATAAAACATAGAATCTCACCGTATCAATCTTGTTATAGTTAAACCTTTCCCTAATAGTATTGATCATAAAGACTAACAAACATTGAAGCAAAGCTCAAGTCAATGCGCATCTTATCGAAAATTTTATAGCCGGTAGGTTGGAGGAATGTGGATGTATGACAAGTTCAGTTTTTTTTTTTTTTTTCAACCTTATGCTCAATCAATTGTTTGATTGAATTCACAAAGATTGCATTTGATTTGTTGTATAAACTAGTATAAAGACATAACATGAAGTCAAAGAATAAGTAAAGTGAAAAAGCGTTGACTTCTTTTCTTCATTTGTTCCTTACTTGGCCGGTTTCTTCGTTCTTATTTGCGTTTATTTTAGCTAAAATGAAAAAGAAAATAGCTCAATTAATCTAGAACGGAAGAAATATATTTGAAATAATTCAATGATTGTGGGACAAAATTTAATACATATAGCTCAATTAATTTGAGATGAAGGAAGCATATAACAAGAGATAAACAACGTATAGAAATTGGATGTACTGGACCTGGCCGCGAGGAACAATACAAAAAAAAGTTTGGGTAATTACATTTCCACTTGAGGAGATTAATTCCATCTTAAGCGACTATATACAAACGGAACAGCTTTCAGACTAAAGTACTGCTTTATTTTAGAACAGAAACACATACGATGAAGCCTTGGTCAATAATAAGAAGCCTTGGTTACTTGTTTTTCAACTGTTTCCAATTGTCTCTCTATGTCCTTCAGCTTTTGGTTCATGGTATTTAATTTATTCTTTGCATCCCTATCTGCAAAAATAGAAACATGAAAGGAATGAGAGTTTGCACAGCCTTCAGAAATCATATTTTAACTACTTCTATGCATGTTCATAGTGTTCATTAGTCACCTATGTATATACATGAGCTAGTTATACATTTATACTCGGTCAGATATAAATTCCATCCTCTAGTAACTAATTTTATGGTTCTCTTTATCATCCCATTAATCCATGGTTAGACCAGTAGATATAGTCTTAAACAGGAAGTCTTTCTCCCCGCATTTCCTATTTCATAAAGATCTTTTGCAAGAATTATTCGACCAACAACAAGGGAGGAGTACACATACTCCACATACATAGATCAAGAAACTTAGAGTACGTACCACTACGTTCAGCATAATCAATCATAGTCTGGATACATGAGTCCTGAATTGCGGTTTCTGACGTCTGCCATCTATAGTTATCCTTCCTGTTCGACATGTTGTCGATGAACAATTACTTAAGTTATGAGTAACTTTACTGATATAGTAATTAACCCGATGAGTAGAGAATGAGTAATGAACTGAAAAGGAGACACATAATACTGATTATATAGGAAATGGAGTAGAGAAGAAAGTAAAACTTAAAAAGTGAAGATCACGCGAAAACATCCAGCATGCACAAGTCATGCACAGCACACACCAAAACGTGTGTGTGATTTCGTTCGCAATGCATTTTCTTCTGAAATAGATTCCATTCCCATATGCATGCCATTGCCATGAATATGGAGCTCTATGCCTGACGTGATATATATACCATGAATCTGGAGGGGCTAATACATAGGTACTCCCACCGTGAATTGTCAAACACACATGGACTGCAATAATTCAAACGGTTTAATAAACAGTTGACTTTGTGCCCCAATAGAACTTAATTAAATTTGGCCCCATGAGAGAGTATTTGGCCCCATGAAATTTTAAACCTATTCTTTAGAGGTGGTTATGGGACAACTAAAATTTGGCGAAAATACCCAAATGCCCCCACAATAACTTCTCTAATTAAACCCAAAAACTTAAACCAAATTTCATTTTCTTAAAACAAAAACCGATTCTCTTCCTCTTCCTCTTCTTCTTCTACTTCATTTTCATTTTATTTTCAAAACCAAAACATCGTCGATTAATCGACGATTTCCAAAAAAAAAAATTACGATTAATTCTATAAAACGCGATGGAACGAAAGAAGAACAAAGGACCGAATCCTAGAGAGTTCAAAGATTCAGGAATCGATATAGACAAAGTTTACGAAATTTCTTCGTCGACGTCGATTACGAAGAGAGCGAGTACAAAAGAATTACAAGCTCTTAAAGAGAAGCGGAAGAAGAAGAGCCCACCCCTGGTGACGAGAATGAGGTATTGCATTTGAAATTTGTTTGGTTTTTCACTCCAATTTGATGATTTCAACCCGACAGTTCGCAACTATCACCCAGAATCGTTGTATGTTAGTGTAATTATTCAACGATTATTCAACCTGTTCATCTTCTGAAACTGCAACGAAGAACAATCGTTGTATGTTTTTGTTACCGTAAAACGATTATTGTCAGTCGTTCTATATTCAATTGAATATAAACCGATTAGTTTTCCCTCTAAAATTTAAAAATTAGCCTTTTCGAATTCTAGGGAACAATCGTTACAATTTCGCATGAATAATCAACGAAAGAATTATGCCATAATCGTTTTATCTTTTGTTTTCCGTAAGCCGATATCAGTTGTTTTTCGTTATATATATTGTCTTATGTACGCCGATTGAAAAAAAAAATCAGGCTAAAAAACTCCCAAAGTTTCTTAGCCTTAATCGTTGATTGTTCCATGAGAATAAACCGACTGGTTTGAGGCAGAATTTAATCGTTTAATGTTCATAAACATGTTCACCGTTTATTTTTTCCTTTCTCAATCGTTTTATGTTGTTGTTTTTGTGAGACGATTAATGTAGTAGACAAATCTTGATTTTCCTGTGATTCCATAATCGTTGTTTATAAACACTTAATAAAACCGATTGATATATCGGTTTATATTTTCACAAATGTCCAACGTTTTGTTTCCTTGTGTTTCTAATCTGTTTATCTTTGATGTTATTTGAACCGATTGTTGTCTGTGTAACAGTTAATTTGTTTCTTGTTTTGTGTTGTAGGGAAAACATGAAATCAAACACACCACCGGCTAAGAATAAGGAGGTTGTGAAGAAGAAGAGACAGGATCCTGTTGCAGATCCTGCCGCCACCAAAGTTAGATTGGCTCCCCGTCGAGAGGGTGGTGCACCTTTGAGTGCGGCCAGTCGTAAAGCTGCTGCTAGACAGCTAGATGTGGATCAACCAAACTCTGAAACAACAGCACCTGCAGTTGAAGAAACACAAGAACAAGATCCAACTGATGCAGCTGATGTTCAACAACCAGCGGGTCAAGAATTGGTTGTCTTGGAGGCGGGGGAAGAGCCCGAGAATGAAGCACCTGAACAACCAGTACAACTACTTCAAATTGTACAACCCCAACAAGAGGGTGGACAACAGGGGGCTGAAGAAAAGAAGGCTAAGAAACAAATGAGGAGTTACATGCCAACAGAAGAGCAGATGTTTCCCGACGAGGAGCTCGGTAAACCTTTGGATGATATGGACGTCTTATGGGGCTATGTGGGTACTTGGGTCAATATCGTCTACAGAACCATCGTAAGTATCTCATTTAGTTCTATTTTTCTTCGTTTATTCATCCAACATAACTCCATTTCATGTTACAAAACATATCAATGTTTCGTAGGACCACGAGGATGCAATACGTCTTCTCAAACACCAATCGGAGGCGGGAAAGATGGAAAAATGTCCCTTGGAAAGGGTAGGTGAACGTCCTGAGGATCCTAAAGCTTTGGAGGAGTGGTTAGATAGCGGTGAAGCCCCTCAAGTGGTAGAGATCGTCAAGAACTCGGGGTTGTATCCTGCCATTGCTGGTACTTCCACCATTGGATATGACAAACCACTTGTTTCTGCCTTCGTTGAAAGGTATTATGCAGAGACAGATTCTATGCACTTCAATTTTGGCGAGAAGACCATCACTCCGGATGATGCTCATGAGATTACAGGCCTAAGCATTGAAGGCAAATCAGTTAGGAGCATCGGCTTTACCAAGGACATGGACTTCCTCAAGGACGTGGAAGGCGCCCCCACCGACTCCGCATTCGACAAGGACCTTCATTGGAATCTTATTTATCCTTTTACCGAAGCCAAATTGGGTTGGGACAAGAAGAAGACCAATAAAGATATGTGGTCTGGAAAACAAAGGTCGAAGACATTCCAATTGAAATCTCTGAGGGACCAATTCATGGGGACTCTGCGGCTACATGAGGAGGGCAAGTTGGATCCCAAGCGGGTCACTGCGACAGCCACTGCGTACATTCTCTACATCTTGGGAAGTGTAATATTCCCCGACACATCTGGTTCTTGGGTGAATGCCACCTATGTGCAGTTTTTGGCTGACTTGGATAGGTTGAATGAGATCTCATGGGGCACTGCTTGTGTTGCATTCTTGTTGAATGAGATGAGAAAAGCTTCTAGGGCGAAGAAGGATCAAATTGGGGGCAGTATGCCTTTACTTCAGGTAATCCATGTACATTCATTTGTCGTTATCCAAAGATTATAGTATACTTAGTATCTTATACTCCCATGCTTCACTTGTAGGCGTTCATATATTTGCACTTCCCAGAGTTTGCCGAAAGGGCACAGCCGAACCCTGATTGGAAAGAGGGTGACTATCTAGGGAGCAAATACATGTACAACGGGAAGCCCTCGGGACAAGAACAAACTTTGATTGAGATTAGGACTCGATTGGACAACTTGCCTGTAGAGAAAGTTGTCTTCGATCCTTACATTAAAAGGAGGGAAGAAGGTCTATCTGTTCGTAGCCGCATACAAAGGTACTTTGGACCTCTGTTTCACCCCACCGGATATATTTTCTACAATCCGACAAGAGTGGCTCGTCAATGTGGTGGTGTACAAAAAGGACCAACCGAAGAGGCGCTCGGATTGGGTGGATTTGATACGGAGGAATGCATGTCCTATTATGGTTCAATTCAAATTGTGCACAAACCTCCTTGTTCATCCACTGATTGGGACAACAGAGCTCAGCATTTGGTTCACCTTGATGCTCTTATGTTTCCGAACGATGGATCTTCCCTGGATATATGGAGTGGTTGAAGAGGACTTCCCATCCTCATGTCATACGCCCTGATAATAGAAAGTTCATTGCTGATCCAAAAGAAGCCGTCGATTTATATGTAAGTATTCGCTTGTGTCCTATTAACTTTAATCATTATATATATGTACTTAGTGTATGTTGTATGATTGAAAACAGAGACCTCGAGTCGGCAAAATGATCAAGGAGTTCCAGACAGAGCTTGTGAAAGGTCTGATAGATAAGAGGGCTGAGAGGATCTTGAAGAAAGCTGTCGACCAATTGTTGAACCTGGAGAATAAAAGACGAGGAGATCTGTCTGGAAAATCTCAAGAACCACCACCGGAGAGGGCAAAGCGCAAGACAAGGGGGGATGAAGCCACAACAAGCGCTGCTCATGAGGATGCACAAGAACCACGACCTAAACGAGGTCGTGGTGGTGGAAGAGCTCGTGGTGGTGGTGAGGCTACACAAGACGCACCACCAGCTAAAAAGGCTTGAGGTGCTAGTACCAGTGCTCGTGGAGGTCGCGGTGGTGGAAGAGGTCGTGGTCGTGGTTAAACTCATAATAGTTTGAAAACACTTGTTTAACTTTGGTTATGTTGACTTAAAACTCTTTCGTTATGTTGTTTTAACTTTGGTTGTATCGACTTTAAACTTCCTTGGTATGTTTGTGTAGAATTTTAACTTTGGTTGCTACTTTATGTGAATGAATGTGGTTTGTGTACTTAGATTTCTGTCAGTTTTTATGGCAGAATCGGTTTTCATTGGTGTATACATCGAACGATTGTCTGACAATTTTACTCCAAAAATTGTCAGAGTATACAATCGTTCTATAATGTCGTTTTCCAAAACCGATTATTGACAACATGAAAAACCCATTTTTAACAATCGTTAGATGATGGTGTTGACATACACCGATTAAGAATGCTCAAGTATCTGAATCTCCTGTCTAACTTTGGTGCACATAATCGTTCTCTAAATTTGGTTTTAACTAACGATAGAAAAAATTGATTTTTTAAATCGTTAGATGTTTGTACTGAGATAAACCGATTAGTGGTTGATAAAGTATATGGTTTTCCTTGTCTATTTGTCCCATAATCGTCCTTTATATCCATTAATATAAGACGATTTTGGTTATTATATTCGGTGTAATAGTTTGTATAAATGAACCGATTGATTTATTTGAATTTCTGGGTGGATTAACAACAATCGGTTTATTTGGATAATAATATTTACCGATTGTTCGAGAACCCAAGCATATTCGGCTTATATTTCTATATATATAGACCGATTGTGCGTTGTTCAGATTCAAGATTTTGGTTAAAAAAACTTGGGTGATTCTCATGTTTGATAATGTTTGATCATTTTTAATTTTGTTTTAATGTGAGAATTAAGACTAATTAATCTTGTTTAGACTCTAATCATGTAATTAGTAACTAATTGAGAAAGGGTAAAACAGTCTTGTTTTATAAGGGGTTTTCCGATTTTACTATACAACATCCGCCGAAATTATTTTTTCATGGGGCCAAATAGTCCTCTATGGGGCTAAATTTAGGTAGGTTATTAGGCAAAAGAAAAGACAATTACAAATAAAGAAAAAAGAAGTCAAAATCTCTACTTCCTTGCTATTTGACTTCATTACAAATAGGATGTTCAACCAAACGGCAATAAACCTCTCTGAGATATGCGTGCTCTGACATAAGCACATATAAAGCATTAAGCATGATTAGGATGTTTGCATCACATTTATTATGGCGAGGGTGGATTCGCATTAATCATTGACATTTTTTTTTTTTTTTTTTTTAAGAATCTCATATATTATTAATCTGAATCAATAGGATTACAAGATTTAGATGGAAGCCTGGCAACAAGCTGGGCTCCAATCCCTTTTTGGACGACAATTCCAATCCTATGAAAAAGAAAATCCCCAACTACGACATTTGCATCATGGCTAGCCATATAATTGCGCAATCTCTTCAGGAACTCTACGGTGTCACTACCCAACTCCCCCAAAGTGGTAAAAGCTAGCACCCCAAGACCAAAACCCTGAGCAGTACACTTCTCCAAGTATTTGATTCTTTTACGAGCAACAACATCATCAATTGCCTTGCCACAGACCTGTACTGTAAAAAAGACGAAAACTCTCTGTTAGTGATATCTTACCGAAATAGGACATATGGTAAATTTTGTAAGGAATTTTCTTTCTTTTTTTATTGTGTTTGATGATTATTTAAGCTCATGGTTGAAATAGCAAAATGAAAATGATCTTTGAACAAGACGGAGTCGCTAGCTGCACTTCGTCCACCACCGGTCAAAAGAAATGTAACTTGTTGAGCATTATCCAACTAACAGCCAGTTTGCGGTAGGTGTAATTTATGAGCCGATAATATTATTGGATGACCGAAAGAAGGGAGTGAAATTTATGCAAATACTAAAAAGTTATGATCACTTATGTCAGTCACAACAAATGTGCAAGGAAATCAAAATCATTTTACAGTCACAAACAAACTAATTACCCGTTTTGTGAGTTTGAAATTTAACCCAGAAAAACAGCCTGGCTATTTTAAGGGCGAGGGCTTTTTTAATAAGGGTGAGGTGTGCTTCCCATATCCCACCCTAGTTTATAAGGGGTGCTAAAACTTTATGCAAATACTAAAAAGTTCCTACGCTAATTTTACTACTAATTGTACTACTAATTTAACTACATAACTAATCAAAAAACACCCAAACAAATACCCTCTTCTATATATCTTTATCAACAAACAATTTTCTTCTCTCTATTTCAATTCTTACTCTCTAAAATCCATTTTTGAAAAAAAAAATTAACACATTCAAAATTCGGATTTTGAAGAAGCTTGGTTTGTTGATTAACTTACATTGTTTATTAACTTACGTTGCAAACAAAAATGGTTGGTCAAACACAATCGAATAATGGTTTATTGGTTTATGTGAGAAGAAGAAGAAGAAGAAGATTAAGAGTTTTATCAAGATCAAGTGTTGTGAAACAACCCGAGCTTGAAGAACCACAACAACAACAACCCCAGCAGCCATCCATGGATGAGTCTCCAATTAGGAGGTTAGTTTACTACAAACACTATGATTGGTATGATAAAAGACATTAAAAGTTCAATTTTTTGTAGTTACAGAAGAAAAATCGTCGAGGTATATCTCAAAACCATGCCGATTGTTCATGTTCTGGGTACAAAAATTGTAGAACTTGTCAGGGTCTATGAACTTATCATGACGACTTAGTAAAACATACCCTGCCGTATATGTTTGGTTCACTAGGTCGTACATGTTATATGTAGGTATGTGACGATTATTCATATTCTGGGTACGAAATTTGGCAACTCATCATGATCAGAGAACTTATCCTGACGATTTATTTCCAGTATTTCCTGCCATATATGTTTGATTTATTTGGTTGTAAAGGTTTTATATGGGTTTGTGACGATTTTACAGTTAGAAAAAGCAAAAATAGTTATACTTTACACTTTCAGTAGTCGTCACAGTTTGTACACAAAAGCATGACGATTTGTTTATTTGGTAGAAAGTTGTCAAGTTGTTCATCCTTACCGTGACGATATTGATGCATGGTCTTTGTTATGCTATACATCCTTGGAGAGCCGAGTGCTCCACAGAGTGAGCTAGTTCCATTACCACTCCCACTACTAACTGAGGAAAACGTTGTTGAACATAACTTTGTTTTTATACCATTGTTTTCAACAAATACTGTTGTCAATCTTCGACGAAGAAGAGTTTGGTGACATGGAACCGTTGCTTCGCTGATTTTGTTCAACCTGTCTAAGGGTGATACGCCACAACAACATGATTGAGAGATCTGGGGATGTAACCAGATCTGGGCGTGTTATTAATCCTAATGAGTGAACTTAGAAGAATATTTCCTTAAAGTGTTTTCAATTTCTTTAGTTGTTGAATTACTAAATTGTTAGTTAAACTTTTGTTCCTTAAATTCTATGTAGTTGGTTTGTGTGCTCTCGTACATTCTACTTATTATTATGTTAGTGATGATTTTGTTATTTTGTCGTACATTCCACCAAATCGTCAGAATATTAACCGCAACCTTGACAATATCTTTCATGGTCATTGTTATTTTGTCTAGCCTCGAAGAGCTCAGTCCTCCTCGGTATCCATTTGGTTTAGAGGTTGATCATGAACCCCCACTACCAATGCGCCTTGATCATCCACTTGTGATTCATACACGACGTCAAATGAATGACCTCATTGATCGACTTCCCCCATGATGATTGCAGGGGGATTATTTTCCTGAATATCTTCCTGCCCCTGTCCCAAGAATTATCTCACATGAAGAACCCAGCCATCGGCAGTATCTAGTAATTCCATTTGCTTCTGAGATTTATCATCAAAACCCACCACCAATTCGCGAGGATGATCCACGTGTGATTCATCAACGTCATCTATATACCCGTTAGGAAAAGCCCCACTATAGCTGTTGTTGTATTTAATGTGATAGGGTTGTTCGCATCAACATGATTCGCGGCCAAAAGATGGTGGATACGAAGGGACGACGCGTCTTTAATCCTTATGAATGAACTTATGACAACCTTTCCCTACATATTTTGTATTAGCTTTAGTTGTTGAATTGGGTTATTTTGTTAGTTAGACTTTTCTTCCCTAAATTCTATTAAGTTAATCTGGTATGCTACAGTTATATTATATTCATTTGGAGACGTTAGAGGTTTTCATTACGCTGGTAACCATTATATTATAAGGACTGAAACTCTGCACAAAAATCGTCAAAGAACCAGAATCAACCATGACGACACTTCTGGAGTCGTCAGGTTGTGTTAAGGAAACTTGACGATTTGTTGTTGCAATTTGAACCTACTCTGTCTGATTTTCATACAAAATCGTTATAGTTTAAATCAACACTATGACGATTTAATGTGGTTTAAAGTTGTGTCGTTTTGTTATATCCTATTACCCTGACGATTTTCTGATATGAACACTATGTCGTCACATATATTGGCAAACCTTAAAGATTTAGTTCCCTGTCAGCTCAAATTGAAACTTATAATCAAACTAGTGAAGCTACCATGTAGAAACAAAGCGATCAAATTAAGCTTGAAAATAAAACATTTATACCTACAATCAAACCTTAGTAGTAGTTTTTAAATGAAACACATGCCGATACTAATTGTAAAATATGAAACACACAACTTTTTTAACAATAAAGGGTCATAGACTCATAGGTATGTCTTTGCCTTAGCTTAGGGTTGCCTAATCTTCAAATCTCCTTTGGACTCGATCTTCATATCCTGGTGGAGGTGGGAGTGGGCGAGACATGTAACCCAAGATGGGCATTTTGTCAACCATCTTCATCCAATGCCCAACTATCACTCTGGAACGGTGTGCAGGATCATTAGGAAGAAAAACTCCTTCATATCCATATTTGTCGGAGCCCGCAACAAATATTCTTCCCTTATTGAGGATAGCATACCCCTCAATGGCC
Organism: Papaver nudicaule; assembly: GCA_023529015.1. Classification (NCBI taxonomy): domain Eukaryota; kingdom Viridiplantae; phylum Streptophyta; class Magnoliopsida; order Ranunculales; family Papaveraceae; genus Papaver; species Papaver nudicaule. The sequence continues at coordinate 18,594 of JAJJMA010002090.1, forward strand.
TTGTTGTGTCCCTGTGTTCCACACCTAGCTAAGACTGCCCAAGTTGGGTCATCAAAGATTTCTTTCCAACTAGGC
>JAJJMA010002092.1:3141-14162 GCA_023529015.1 Papaver nudicaule
AAAAAAAAAAAAAAAAAAAAAAAAAAGAAGATGTGTTTGCTTGAGGACAAGGCAAAGACTAAGTGTGGGGGAATTTGATAGGTGCTCAAAACACCTATTCAAGAGTACCTAATTGATACACTTATGTCCGCCAAATCCTCATATATTGTTTATTTTACATTGTTTTCTATTTTGCAGGTACTTTGAAGTTTAATAATAAAAATGAAGCAATTTACAACTCAATTCATCACTTGGCAATTCTCGGAGTCAATGATCTCGAATACAAGAAGAATACAAGGTTCAGAAGTGTCGCAAACAAGAATTATTGGAGGCAGGGGCAAAACTGATTTTAGGGCACACAGGAAATGAAAGGGCCGACTGGTTATTCCCAACCTCATCACAACGTTAAGGGGCACCTTAAAAAGGCCCAAATTTTAGATCGGTCCAAATACTGCTGACGGAAGAAGTTGATCTGAGTTAAAGAAATACAGACGATGCAGTGAGAAAGAGACTGTGCAAATCGCACATGTGCAGAAACGAAATGGGCTAAGCAGTGTTGGTCTGGCCCAGTGTGTGTTGGGTCATTCTCAATTGGGCTCGGACATGTAAAGGGTTTTTGCGTGTCTTGTTTTAGGAAATCAGGCGTAAGGGTGTAAAAGGGGGCATACCTAATCACATATAAAAGGAGTTTTTGCGCAAGGTTTCGAGACAGACGCCTGGGGGTGGACGGCAGGAGTTCACGCAGGAGCTCAGGAGGGTTTTGACGCGAGTTTTGGCGCGATTTTCGAGGCGCCGCGAACAAGGGTTTTTATGCTTTTTCATATTTCTTTATTATTTTCGATGAATTTCAATAAAGCTATGTCTAACTAAATACTTTTATATTGGTTAGGGATGTAGTCGGATATTACAAACATGCGTTTTGATTGATTTTGGAGTTATAAATATTATTTTCATCATCGTTCTTATTTTACTGTGCGTATGAATGCATGATTGATGTATTGCATTAAGATTGAATATTTTATATTCATATCTACAACTAGAATTAGGTTTTGAGATACAAAATTGTCGATGAACCTTTTCACAAGTAGTACAATATAATTCCGATTGCGGTGATAGCTTTTAGGAATTGTATGTAGAGTATGACCTTTGTTGAATGAACTGCTCCTGGTAGTTCATTGCATTGATTAGCCTATTTCACAGATATTAATGCTCTTAGAGAGTTGAACTCAATTACTCGATGTGTTGAGTTATTCTCTTCGTAGTATTCACACATTCATCGTTATGGTGTGTGATGACATTAGGAAATTTCGGGATATTTTCGCGATGATGTATTCTAGGGCTTTTGATGATGAGAGATTAAATAAAAACTCCAAATATTATTCATATGCATGTTATGTGATTGAAGATGAACCCTTAACCAATATTCTCGTCTCCTGATTATTTTCTACAATTATTTGCTTTAGTTTTAATTTACTTTTATTGCACCAAACATCCCCCCCTCTGGTTACTTAGGAATCAATAATAAATAACGACCAATCCCTCTCTGTGGATCGAATCTGTTCTTGCCATTATACTATTTTATATATTGTGAAGGTTAAGAACTGAAATATATTTGTTGCGGTTCGACAACGCATCAGTCACCTTGAGCAAAATGGGGCATAATCCAGGGTGTGAGTCAACCCACCGAAGATCGATAGCCCCACATCACAAGCAGACCTAGCAGGTAACATTCAGGCAAAGACTATTGCCCTTGGACGAGCTAGACCACTTACGAACAAGACATGATGAACATGTGCAACCCTAGCTTCATCCACAAGTCTGATGTAAGTACAATTATGATTAAGTAATGCTTATATTATTTGATTATGACGTTCAAAACGATGATGGGATCTTCAAGGGTCCTAGTCGAACAACAATGATGTGATCTCTAAGGGTCCTAGTTGGATAAGTGATGACGTGATCTCTAAGGGTCCTAGTCACAGGCAGATGAGTCTACCTCATCAACAAGCCTACAAACAGGCAGATGAGTCTACCTCGTCAACAAGCCTACACAGGCAGATGAGTCTACCTCGTCAACAAGCCTACACATGGCAGATGAGTCTACCTCGTCAACGAGCCTACACACGCTAGTGGCACTGATCCCCCATCTAGCCAGGATGCTTATCCTCTTATTTCACACATTGGCCCTATGTGAATGACGATGTGGCCTCTAAGGGTCCTAGTCAACCTGGACAGATGAGACTGAACTCATCAACAAGTCCCCGCCTGGATAGATGTGTGCACCTTTTTCAACAAATCCTACATGGATAAATGAGTGTACTTTTATCAAAAAATCCACACGCACAGGTGAGACTGAACTTACCAACAAGTGCATGCTAGGCAACTACTGAAATACACGAACTAGTCACATGCTCATTCATGGGCCCACTAGTTAGTTCATACAAGAGTAGGGTTTTGTATATATATCCTTACCTTCACGTGTTCACACTAGACTTACAGCTAGAAGAGGTTAACAGTCTAGATAAGGTCTTTCTTGATGATCGTTGAGAATAGATTATCTAAACAAACCAAGGATATGCTTTATCCTAGTTTCTCCCTAAGACTAGCTAGTCAAATGCTAAAGTCTTATCTTTCCGCAAGAATAGTTATTCACGTGTTTAAAGACTAACTTATATGACTCATAGTCATCACCGCCTGTGGAAAGCTTGGTCAAGAGGTGCTCACCTCTATAAGACAACCCAACTCGGCATGTCAATAACACGGTCCACGACTACATATTCGACCTCGACGGTCAAATGCAACCAAGTGCAACTCATGGCAGATACACAAAGGCAAGTTCGTCACAATGGGGGGATATACTCAAGGGTTATGGTTTGGCGGTCTACGGCAAAGGAAAGAAGAATTAGTAAAGGGAAACGTGCACTATTAACAAGGAGGGGGAATTCCTGGTCTTTCTCTGATTACCAAAGAGATTACTATATCCTCGCATCTCCAGATAAGCCCTAACCCTAGCACTAATTACGGATCAGGTGTAACTTTTCCACTATAAATAGCTGCCTATATTCTCACTTTCAATTCAGAACATTCATAGCTTCTTCTCGAGTACACAGTATTTCTCTCTCCTGCTTCTGTCTGGAGAAAATACTAACTTAATCAAGCTCTGGAAGAAAAGTGAATAGACAAACTATACATAACCAGAAACACCATCATTTGTGATTCAACCTCCATTGAATTACATCTAATCCATCTTTTTTTCCTCGGTTTCCCTCCCTTAAACCAACCCATATCCTCTCGCTGCGACTGAAGCACTGCTGGAACGGTCAGTGTGCCTGATTTAGGCCGGCGGTGTTCGAACTCGACCTCTCGTACTCACATCTTACATCCTACACACACAGCACATATCTGTCTATTTACCAATCTACCCACTTTATTGTTTTGACCCCAAAACATTTGGCGACCACAATGGGAGGTCAACTTCTCAGTTCGCGGTAACAATTAGTATTAATTATGGTTGAAACAAGGAAATACGCGGAGGCGAAGAAGGCAGCCACCAACACTGGTGGAGAGACTAAGGGGACTAAGACGACAATCCCTCCTACTACTGCGACAACCAAGACAGCTCCTAGTATCGCTACCACCACCAGGGCGATGAACTCGTATGCTAGCACTCTCACAGGGAATCAGACGTCGAACCCCTTCTCAACTGTTGCTAACTGTGGCAAAAACTCGTCGTCCAATACAGTTATGGGGGTTCATATCACGAACCCTGCTATCAACTCAACTACGACGGAAAATCGGACTCATGTTCAACCTCCTCTGCCTACCTTGACGGATCTGGTCAAAACTCAAAGCAACCTTATACAAAATCAAGGTGAGATGGCAAAAACTCAACTCGAAGTTCTGACAGTGTTGAAAACTATTGCGGATCGACTACCATTGAAGTAAACGACCCGCACAAACACAAGAGTCAATAGGGATATTCATATCCCTAGTGACGAAGAAGAGGAGGAGGCTAGGAGACATACTGAACAAGCGCGTGCAACTCAAGAGCGTGCTAACCAAGCACGGGTAGAAAGAGTACGTGCTGATAGAGAATTTGCTGAACAGATGCATCAGGAACATGAACGAACTGAAAGGGAACGTGTCAATCGCGAACAAACATAACGAGAGCACGCCAACCGAGAACAAGCTAAACGAGAAAGAACTCAACAAGATCAAACACGGGGATGACAGCCCAATTTTGTCAGTCGTGAAGATTTGATGCATCTCTTACGAACTCAGAAGGAGGATTCGTCGGATCCATTATACTCTCACCAACCTCCTTATTCCTGGGAGATACAACGATCGCCACTGCCAAGAGGATACATATCTCCTCAGTTCTCACTCTACAACGGGATTGGTAATGCTCGAGAACACGTATCTCATTTCCTTGAGTCACTTGGGGACTATGAGTATCATCAAGTGTTGCGTCTTAGAGAATTCTCAAAATCTCTGATTGGAAGGGCATACACATGGTACAACAACCTCACACCCAGCAGTGTGACAAGCTGGAATCAGATGGTGAATATCTTCTACAAGAGATACTTCTTCGTCTCGGAGAAGGTTACACTTACAGATTTGTGAAGATTGTTCCACAGAAACAATGAAGATCCTAAAGAATACGTCAAGAGGTTCAGAACCTAAGCATTAAATTGTCACGAACCATACGTAACTGAATCCCAACTGGTTGATATTTGCATCAACGGGATGATGCCTGTCTACAGAGATCTACTAGAGAACTTACGCTTTCAAACCTTTTCGGAGTTGCATAAAGCCGCTAAGAAGTCTGCAACAACTGCACCAGCTCTCTTAGACAAAACCAAGTACTTCAAGAATGATGAAACTCGTGCCGAAAGTCGAGGAAGACGCACCTTGAACAAGCCACTCCCGTCACAAATTTCTGTTTGAGTTGTCAATGAGTTAGGGAAAAGAAAATCCTTGGCGGACCATACTCGCCAGCCTAAGAGGATGATTTATCCCAGCTTCGAAACAAACAATTACTCCAACAAGGGAGCAATAGGAGCTAGATCAAGGTCTACGAAGAGATCCGCCAGACTTTCCGTGCACAATTGAAGAAGTGCTCGAGCTATTGGAGGCATGGGTACAAGATGATATAGTGAAGCTACCTGAGGTGAGGAAGAATCCTACTCCTCAAGACAAAGAAAACCCTTGATATTGTCACTATCATCGCTACATCCATCATCCAAATCAAGATTGTAAGGCATTGAAATGGTTGTTCAAAGTCAAGATTGATGCTGAGAATTAGACCTGAACACTGAAGAGGTCAACAAAAATCCATTGCCTCAACACCATGTCAAAGGAGTAAGTAAAGGACCAGTGAGACAAGCAGCGACGATCCTCGTTGAAAGCTTATGTACTCTGCTAGGGTTTTCCCAGAAGCAACTTGAAGACATGTTCACCGCTTTTCATCAAGTTGTTGCTGACACTGATTGTGCCAAACCTCGAAAAATTAAGAGAAATATGGAAGAAGAACGTGCAAGCATCACGGGAAACAACCAGAAGCATGAGAAAGGCGTGCTCACCACCACTCAAATACGAGGGTCAAGGCTTGGAAAAAGCTTGATTGATGATGGCTCTACCTACAATGTAATCCCAATCAAAACTCTCAAAGCGGTAGGAGTCACTCGACGTGATGTCACCTATTATCCAACTACCGTCTGGGATGCAGAGGGATGCATCAAGGATGCATACGGATACATCAGCTTAAACGTAGGGATAGGATCCACCACGATGAAAGCAAAATTCTATGTAGTGAAAGCAGATCCAAGTTACGACATGATCCTAGGACGTGAATGGCTATGCGACAGCAAAGTAATTCTGCGAGGGTCACAAAATTCCCCACCCATGATAGGGGACTTGCTTCAATATCAAGAAATGAAGATCGGAGATGAGAAGCTACAGTGCCAAGACGATTTAGACATACTTCGACTACATGAGAAGGTGCCTAACAAGAATGGTACGACTCTCTTCATTTCGAAATTCGTTATCCAGAAGAATTTTATACCTTCATCGCTGTTATCCGTCCTGAGTGACTGTTGGTCACATGGTGACCCACTCGAACAAATTATAAGCCTATGCCAAGATGAGAGAGTACGGAGTACCAAAGACATCATGGCGTACTACGGCAAGATGAAGAAAAGCAATAAGCATATATACTTACAGACAACAGATTGTGAAAGTTATAGCTTCCCCTTAGACAAAGATTAGAGGTTTCAAGGCTGGGGACTTGGTCTTGAAGGTTGCTAAACGTGCTCGCTACAACTCACTCGCGACCCAAACAGGCTGGGATGGACCGTGCGTCATCTGCAAGGTCACTCCTAGTGGGCATTACAAGATCATCGCTGATGATGGAAGATTGTGGGGCACGAAAATTCATGGCAAGTAGCTAAAGGAATATCATGTCTAGTCGACTTCTCATGCATACCATGCCTAGTCGATTTCTCAGGCATGTCATACCTGGTCGATTTCTTTTATGAGTTGTGTAACGAATATGCTTTCGAGTAAGCAAACTCAAGGCTCACGTGATAAATAAACTTAGATTTTCATTCAACTCAAAACTCAAACACCAATTATCTTCAAGAAAATGAAACAACTATAAAACACTTATCTATTCAATCAAAACCCTATTCAAAACCTACTTAAAGCAAAAACATCTAAGGAAAGTCTTCCAGGAGCTTTTTCTCGTAATGGGCAAAGGCTTCACGTCTGGCAGACAAGTCTTCCTTCAGCTTCTTGATTTTTGCAGCCTCTTCAACAAGTGCTTTGATCTTTTCTTCAAGTTGGGCAGCCTCCTCGACAAGCAAGCTCTTCTCCTGTTCAATTCTGGCAGCCTCCTTGACAAGTGTTTCTTCTTCTCGGGTAATCTCAGAGGGTAAAAGGGGAAGCGAATCAAAGATGGTATGTTCATACTCTTCTTTGATGATGTTGAAGCCATCACGCAGCCACTTGATCAAACTGGAGTGCTTCACCAACTGATATCTGGCCATCTCAATCCTCCAAGGTGTCTTTGTTAATATCTATCAATGAATACTTCGTTATACGCTCAGCAAGAGACAAGAGAGAAATCACGTTGCCAAGCAAGATAGGGATGCGGGAAAGAACTTTGGTGGTAGCCATGTGACCAAACTTTTCCTAAATCTTGGTGTACATAGGTACGTGACACAGGGGAACATTGAAACCCCCTACGGCCTGATGATCTGGGACAACCTCCATAACAAGGCAAAATGGGACACCTTCTTCAGGATGCTGAGAGGAGAATGCTAGAGATGACTTGGCTACATCAGAGTTGGTCACACTAAGCGAAGAGGGCACAAAGGCAACAAGATTCGAATGGAGAGCAGGAGTCACCAAGTGAATCTCATACACCTTGGGAAGGTTTGCAGGCTCAGAAGCTCAACATATTTCCGGACTCAGTGTCAGTCTTTCCCTGAACACAAAGTACATAGAATGATGAGAGACATGATGAAGGACATGCAAAAGGATATAGCACGACTTAAGGGTAGAAAGTAACCGGTAGTTCAGAAATGGTAGACTCAAACACGTCACTATCACCATTGGTGGTCATGTCGATATCACCATCACCCTCAACAACTTCTCCATTACTACCCGTGTTATCAACAGTGGTATCCTTAACATTGTTGTTAGGGCATTGTCCGGTCAAACCCACTAGCGTTGGTATGTCAAGCTAGTTGTCAGTTTTAGGTGTCAAAACTCAATTCTTGATTTAGCCTACTAGAGTTTAGATTTCGGAATTGGGATATAGACAAAGTAGTAGAGACCTTGAAGACGAAGACTGTGAAGACAAATAAGACATCAATTATTCTTCATCGACAAAAGGTTAGTAGGAGTTATGACTTTATGGATATTCTTCTATTCTACTTCATCTATTCTTTCGAAATATAGTCGACTACTTTAGTAGTGATAATAGCGATTGAGATCGTATTCTTGTGTAACATGGCCTTGTGTCATGACCAGTGTTTGATCCCACAAATACTGTGAGTACAAGAATGAATGAGACAGATTCGGTGCCATGTGTCCATTGCAATGGTTTGCTTGCAAACTGTTAGTTGGATATGGATGAATCTAAATGAGTACTCTTGAGCAAAGAGTCCATGGATCACAGCTGAGGACGTTCACACGTCTAAGTTCTGGCTCAGCCCAGTACTTCCAGCGGAATCCAGATTTGACGAAATCTGACAGGCGCACGGTTCACGAACCGGTTTGCGTACCAGACACTCGGAAATTCCCTGAGTTCGAGATGGCTATTTTGTTCACGTACCAGTACGTGAACCTGACGGTAGTCATCTTGCTGGTGTCGGATTTAGTGAATATTCTCTTTGAATTTCACTCTGAGTCAAATTCCAAACTCCTTTATCTCTTAGATGGACTTGTGTAAAACATAAACTCTTTTGTGTTCCATCTAACGATCCTCAATGAGTCAATAAGATAAGATTATCTATGATATGTTGGATTTCTATCTTGAAGTGTTTTTGAGCTAACAAAACACTTAACAGATAATTCTAAAAAGAATTCCAATTGAGATTAATCTCTATTACTTGGTTATCAAGTTTAGGGTTTCCCTAACTTGTGGGACAAGTAATTGATTGCTTTATTCCAAAGCAACCTATCTTATTGAGTGCTATAAATAGAGGTGTCTACGGACAAATACCGCAAGCATCAAGAATACGTGAAGGTCCTTAGGGAAGGTAGTGTAAACTCTTTTCACTTAGGTGAATGCTTGTTGTGGTATAGTCATCCTCTATAGGTTGCAGCTCCTCTGGGAACTCCCTACGACTATAAAGACTTCTCTTGAGAGTTGGGAAGCACAGGTAGGAGATTGAAACCATCTTTGGTTGAAATCGTATTAACCTGTAACCTTGGTAACCTGATCACGTTCTTGTCTATTCCATAGTCCGTCTCTTCTGCTATACGGCTATTCAAAAACTGATACGTTACTCAACAAGGTTGGAAAGGTAGCAACGCACGGTTGCACTCGGTGTTGTAAGACCTAGTTAGCTCCAGTTATACAAGTTTCTTAATTGATTCTTCGTATATAACTGAGGTAGATACGAATTGGCCATTGCTTACTTGGTTTGCGTGTCAGCCCCGATTTGTGAAGTAGATTTCCGTATGACCTGGATTTAACAATCCGAAGGAAGTCATCTTGTGTGTGGTAAACTGATAGAGGACAGTTACACCATACGTCAACAGTAAGGTTGCAAAACCAGTATTGCTGACACAAGCCTTTGACAGCGGTCAAAGCAACTCCTAGGCCTGTAAAGGACGTCAGCTGGGGGAATCAAGTGCGTGACGATCTGTGGGGGATCTAGAGACGTAAGGAAGGCGACAGTAGCCAATTCGCTTGGAGGGCTTGAGTTGGTCTCTGCTACATCCCAGACCGAAGTCTTATAGTAGGCTAGTGTTTGTAGTCAGTTTGTACTGGGCGGTGTTCAAACTGGACGAGGTCCCGAGGTTTTTCTGCAAGGCAGTTTCCTCGTTAAAAAAATCTCTGGTGTCTTGTGTGCTTTTACTTTCCGCATTATAACTCTGATTTATAATTAAAGCACCAAGTAGTACGTTATCCAATAACCGCTGAGTTTAACTCCGAAGTCCCAACTTTGTTGAGTTGATCCCAAGATCACAACTCCGGTTATCTAGGTTTGGATATTGATTTTTAAGATCGTCCAAACCTAAACCATAAGACTCACGAGCCAAAACAAAAATTTGGTAGTATTTCGGTACCCCTCCTTTTTCAGTTGGTATCAGAGAAGGTGAACACACTAAAGACGTAACTGTCTGTGTTTATCTAGGCTTGTGAGTCATGGATCAAAGCGTAAGAGCTTGTAACGTACCACCAAAGTTCGATGGCACAAATTACCTATGGTGGAACACTGCAATGACTTCGTTTTTGCAAGCCCGAGACTTCAAAACTTGGGTTTATGTCGTAATGGAATATATACCACCGACTGTTGAAGTTGACGGTAAAACTGTTCCTAAAGACATAGCGGTTTATGATGATGTGGAAACACTCGCCGCTAAGCAAAACTATGATGGGCTTAATGCTATCATTCATGCAGTTACACTTGATCTCTTCCATCACATAGCTACATGTGAAACCTCTTTCGAGGCTTGGAAAAGATTAAGGAACGTATTCGAAGGTAATACAGCAGAGAAAGAAGTTAGACTTCAAAATCTCATGTCTGACTGGGAAAACCTTCGAATGCTCGAGGATGATACCTTTGAGGAATTTAATCACAAATTGTCTGAAATAGTCAATGCCTGTCACACCTATGGTAAAACTATTCCGGAAAGGGACATTGTGAGTAAAATTCTGAGGTCGCTACCATCAAGGTACGAGTCCAAAAAGCATGCCATCCAGGAGATGCATGGCTTAGACATTACAAGAAGTGACCTTGTAGCTAAGCTAAAGATCTTCGATCATGAGCGAAAAGATAACCCCAAATCTATCGCCTTTGAGGCTGTGAGCACTCCGTGCACCTCCTCACCACAGAAATCGTCTTGGGCTGATGAGTGCACAGACCCTGACGATGAAGAAGTGGACACTGAACTGTCTCTGATTACACAGCAGCTGAAAGATCTTCTCAGATCTAGAAGATATAGGCAATTCAGGGGTAGAAGACCCTTACCAGCTTTGAAACCTAATCCTGACAGGGATGAGGATGATCTAGCTGAAGTGCAATGTTTCAAGTGTCGAGGCTTTGGACACATGAAAGACGTTTGCCCTAGTAAGGAATACTTCAAAAGGGATTGTGCGAGTGTAAAATCTGCATAAGTACTTCACACCCAACAGCCATTAGATATATGAATCACAAGTATGAATCCTAATCAAATAATCATGAATTTATTACTTTCTTGGTGTTTGATTACATGAATCTCCATTAGAGAGGAGTTCTAGCTTTAGATCTAGATCTAGTATTTGGGGAAGAAGATGAGTAGAGGAGAAGGAGGTAGAGAGAGAAAGT
>JAJJMA010002099.1:0-16610 GCA_023529015.1 Papaver nudicaule
CGATAAAAGATTGGAAAATTCGGGTGCAACTATCTGAAGATGATTTGGTACCATTGAAGGAAGAAAAAGATAAATCATTGACCTATTTTTCTTCTCTATCATAGTTGACGAGAAATATGTGAATTTAAGTAATGGTTCGTCAAAACGGATTGGTACATGGAACCCACTCCAATTTTCATATTATTTCACCATTGAGTTGATTAATTTTTGTTTAATGGAAACATGAATCAAGGGTTTGTGTAAAATTGATGTTAGGGTTTACAAAAAAAATTGGATTTTGATTGAAAGATGCAATATAGAGCTAATGCCACAATGTTATCTTGTGCGATCAAGTACGTCTAGTTTGTATTTTGGTGAATGCAAGGGTAGGTTGTATTATATTGAACCTTCTGAACACTGCATCACTTGTATCTGAATCCAAGGATCAAATATTTATGAGAGGCATTTCCGTTTTGGATGTTGTGTAGTATACATTATCAATTTCCAGACATTGAGAGAGGTATGCCTGTTAAAGATTGATTATTGTTTTTCAAATAACGAATTCAAAGTAGTAATTTGTTTGATATCGATGGTGATAGAAAAGAAGGAGAAGAATATGAGTCACGGAAGTTGGTTTTACGAATTTGGGATAAGGTTCTTTCTTGTGATCTTGATGATTTCAACAGCTTCACCAATAAAAATTCATGACATAGAATCTATGTTATTATTTCATAATTAATTAGTTTCGCAACACAGTAAAGTCATTCATGCTTATCTCATATGAGTCAGATCGACTTTGGTCTCTCTCTAGGTACTGTTAGGTTGAGCATTGGTCGAAGAAAACAAACCGAACTTGAGTTTTAATGTGTGAAGCTCATAAACTTGTGAGTCAGTTCTTACAATTTTCTTCTTTTTGATCTTTCTAGAGGCTAAGTTATTTGAATTTGAAGGAACAATGTGGACGAGTTTCTAACACTGAAAGGCTTAAACCCTTGGTTCTCTTATGGATTGTTTAATTGAATAACAATATGGATCACTGTGTAAATGGTGAGGGTGTCCATTATTAGCATGTGTAAGCCAAACATGTGCGATATTGACTAGTTAACAGAGTTTGTAATTGTATAGGATACATCCTTAATTTTTGTCGTCTATGCACATCCCCAACCACCAATCTCTACACGGGATAGATTCCCAATTTTCGCAATCTAAAACTATTTGCTCATATAACAACTAATGAGAACGGGTTAGGAAGAACGCAATACGAAAATTGATGGGGATGCAAAAGCAAGAAAGGAGATGCAAATAAAAGATATAAAGAACAAGAAGTATAAGAAAAAAGAGATAAAAGAAGAAATTGACATATTGAAAATAAAAATACGATATAAATTTTAATTCTAAACAAAGGATAATAGCCAATATACAAGCTAACACTAGGACTTCTAAAGGATTCCTAAAATAACAAGAAATACAAATAAAGAAAATAACAGAATGAATGAATAACTTGGATTTCTAAATTAAGGCTAAGAATTTGTACTCTAGACTCGAAAAGTTAGACATGTTAATTAAAATCTTCAGCACCATGAAGGTTAGAGACTTGGTTTGTGATTAGTCGGCATCACAATGATGCACTTCTTTTGGTACAAAAGATGCAAAGAGTCAACGAAGCAAAAGATGCAAAGTGTGAAAAGGTCATCTACAAGACAAATACGATAACACTTTTTGCGAGTTGTGCCACCCTAGCAACATTAGCTAAGCGAAAATAAACCTGTTGTTAGTAATGAATGCATTAGCATTTGGAGTAGGATGTGCAATAGTGGATGTAATTGTAGAGCCTCTAACCGATGTTAGTGTGATAAAAAAAAATTAAGCTAGCTAATTGAAATTTCTTAACCGCCTTTCTGCTGCTTCTTTTAAAATTGAAGTTTCAGTCTTTCATATTCTCACAATCATTCGTATATGAACCCTATTTAATTCTATCAATCTCTCAGATTCTCTTTCTTTTATTTTTAATTAATCTCAATTTCTCTAACATCTAAAGAATTTTCAATCCAAGTAATTAGTGAAAAAATAATGAACAAATGGATATTAGTTTAAAGAAATAATTTGTAATATTTAAAGTAGGTTATAATCTTAAATTATCAACAACTTCATTGTTCGCCTTTTTTTTGTCCGAAACACCTTTTATAATTAGGAGCTCATGTAAAATATCTCTTTTACAATATCACGACAAAAATATCATTCATATACAACATATTTTTGACATGAAAAGGCCTCCGACCGCCCACATGGGGTTCATTTCACAAGGCCCCTGCGTAGTCAGCTTCCTCTGCAGCCTTTTCAGAAGTTTCATCTGGATTCAACTTGCAGATGTAGCGTGGTTTTTTGAATGACTAGTAATTGCGACTTCATATATTTTTGTTTCATCCGATCATACATTCAAAATCTCACTATTTATTACAAATTACTAATGGTTTAATGGACTTTTAATTATTTTTTCTATTGCCTCAGCTCAAAGTCACTAGCTAAGAACAACTATTTTTATCTTGGCCAGTACTTTAACAACTCAAGCTTTTTCTTCTGTCGAAGAAGCTGAAGGAAACCACATTTCTTCCAATTAGTTGAATACTATGTTAGAAAAAAAAAACATCAAACCTGTAAGATAATGTTATTGTTAAAGTAACAGTCAATATTTTCACGTTGTGATGAAGACATGTCAATTATCAAGAATTTGATATTTTCAAAGATGTTCAAATGCACTAGTAGGTTTGACCCGTCTTGACCAAATAACACGACGCCCTTTTACATCTCTCTATTTTTTTGCGATATAGTTCTGAGCGGAATTCTTTCACTTTTCTGATGGCATCTTTCATTTCAACTCAAACATCGTTTGCACAAGAAATGCAATATAAATTGAAGGTATAGTTGTATTCTTCATAGTACCAAGCTAAACTATACAAGAAAATACCAACTTTAAAAACTAGTGCCAACTTTTTTTTTAACTCAATATCTAAATTTTAGTTATACCAATACCCAATGCTATGAACATGCAAATCGGCCGATGTAAAGGTGTTTTCGTTGGAGTTGTTGGACCATGGATGATCTTAGTCAGTTCTAAATGAATGTCATAGTCACTACTAGTTAAAGAGACTATCGTTGTCGTTGATGTTTATATGCCCATGTAAGATGAAAGATGAACAATGACACCTCAAGCCCATTACGAATAAACTAATTTGTTGTTACACATTAGAAGTAGAACTCAAGAGTTATTTCCACTGACCTACTTATAACAATTGTTATTTATTAAGAATAAACTTCCATTAGTTAGTTTTAATTTAAAAATCTATTTTGATTGTTTTTTTTTTAAATAGGTTTGAATCTAGTTAGTTTTAAATAACGAAAATAATACTTTCATTAAGATGATCTGATCAATCTCTCAAGAGAAATGGACAACTTTATAACTAAAAGAATACTTTCATTAAGATTGCCTAATCTAATATAAATAACAATGTCAACGCAGCCTAAATGTCTGAAAATCTCAAATAGTATATGATCTCGAAGTATATACTGAACTACCTTGGAGAATCTAGAAGATACATAAAGAAACTAAGAATTCTAATAATTAAAATACCAAAACTAATAATTAACCAATTGTTCGAACCAGTAAATTTAGCCCAAATATGTCACGTATATAGGCCTCAACGTCGTTGTTGAACTTTGTTGCATAACTCTTCTCCATAAAACATTCTTGTTCTATGTCGCACCCGAACCCCTCTGCTAGAGCATTGCTCGGTCAAACCTAACTAGTGTTGGTATGTCAAGATAGTTGTCAAGTTTAAGTCTCAAAACACAATTATTGATTTAGTTTACTAAAGTTTATATTTCGGATAAGGGAATTAGACTAAGTAGGTGAGACCTTGAAGAGGAAACTGGAGCTTAATCATGAAGACATCATTAAGTCTTCATCGAAAAAAGTTTAGTAGGAGTTGTAACTTTATGGAATATCTTAAATTCTACTTATTCCATCGTTCAAAATATAGTCGGCTACTTTTGTAGTTCTTAATAGCTTATTGAGATGTATTTCTATCTAGATAACCAAAAGTTATGTTAGTATGCTTTACAAGTGTACTATGGTTATATGATATGTATGAGAAAGATTCAATACACTTAACTTTCCATCACAATAGTTTGCTTGCAAATCAATGTGGAGAACGGTGAATCTTGGACTAATTCTCTAGAGAGAGTATGATGGATTACAACTCAAGACATAACCACGTCTAGGTACAAATATTGGCCCAGCCCCTGTACTTTCGAGCAGATCTATTTAAAACCCTAACTTGAAGCACTGGTGGTTCGTGAACTGGTTCGAGAACAAGAACTCCAAATTTCCCTCCTGAGATCCAAAAGTGCATTTTGGACGTGAACCTAATCACATACAAAAGGTCCGGCTTGTTAGGCTGGATTTCAAGTACAGACGGTTCGCGAACCGTCTAAGTAGATATTTTCGTATATTTATGCGGTTTTAATAGAGACTCCCAGATACAAATGGACTAGATCCTTATCGAGTATATCTTATGCGGTTCATCTAACGAATCTCAATCAATAAAATTTCAGTTGTTCACTCTTGTGTTGAGACCATATCTTTGAAGTAGTTTTCCTGATCTATCTAAACTACTTGGTAATACTCTAAACGGTTTCTATGTGTGATTAAAATGTGATACAGGTACAGTAACGAGGTCATTTATACGGTCACTAGGTAGCATGTAGCAAAAGGAATCTATTTCTTTATTCTTAAGTAACATATCTTACTGAATGTTGTATATATAAGACCTTCGAACGAAAACCACAAGCATCAAACAATCGTAAAATACCTCTGTGGAATTCTACGAAAACTCTTTACACTTCGGTGTAGGCTTGTTGTGGTTGTCTTCCTCTATTAGGTAGTAATTCCTCTATGGGATTTATTAAATGACTATAAAAGACTTCACTTGAGAGTTGTGAAACACTGGTAGGAGATATTTTCCTTTGTGGTTTTTATATCGGAGTAACCTATAACCTTGGTATATTCAACTTGTTCTTGTGTGTTCTACTTTCATTCTCTTCTGTTATAAGGGCATTCAAGAACAGTTAATCAACAACAAGGTCGATAAAAGCAACATATGGTTGCACTCACACTACGCCACAGAGACCGGTTTACAACGGATATAGACGTTGCGCCGAATTAAAGCAACGTCTATTAGCGTTGCGAAAACGGCGTTACAAATTTTTGGTAACGTCTAATAACGTTGCTTTAAATAAATTATGCAACGTAATTTACGTTGCTTCTTCCGTTGCGCTTTTTAGTTAAAGCAACGTAAGATAACGTTGCAGAATTTATTTAAAGCAACGTATTATCTATTTTAGGCAACGTTAAATTACGTGGCAACCTGTCGCCTATCCACGTGTCATAGGGCCCACCTTTGAGTAGATGACGTCATTTTTAAAAAATCTGCAATGGTATTTTGTGATGACGTGTCAGTGGATCCCCAAAATTTGTAACGTTATTTAGTGATGACGTGTCAGTGGGTCCCCAGAATCTGCAATGTTAATGTCAGATGACGTGTCGGTGGGTCCCACTTTATGCAACGTTATTTTTGATGACGTGTCAGTGGGTCCCCAAAATCTGCAACGTTAATGTCGGATGACGTGTCTGTGGGTCCATTTTCTGCAACGTAAAAGTATTACTTAAGCCACGCTTATATCCGTTGCAAAATTTTAATTTGGTAATAAAAAAAATATGCTGTTTTAGTTTTAGATTTCAGCACTTTCAGGTGCCTGCACTTTCAGGTGCCTGAATCTCTACCAGAAGTAATAGCAAATATTTTCAAACATCCATTAATAGACTAAACATTCATTCACCACAACATGAAAAGCATTCTTCGCTCAATTTATATGTCAAACAATCTCACAAATTCAAGTGCCAATGTTTGTCTATTAACAAGTCCTATAAATTCCTAAAAACAGTGTACTGCCTATAACTCGAAACAACAGAGGCGTGAATAAAAACAGTTACGGGAACCTTGATCCTTATATTTCTGATACAATTTAGCAAGCTCAGAGTAGTTTGAGGTAGTCAATCCACTACAAAAATCAAATGAAAAACAAAGAAAACAAAACAATCAAAATTGTTGTCAAAACCTTAAATTCTTGCATTATACATCAAACCATAACTGAACCAACATAACTGAACCAAAATAACAAGCAAGACAAAGTGTGTGACATATCATTGTGAAGCGACATTGACAAAAACTTACCTTGTAAGTGCTAAAATCCACATCCTGGCAGTGTTCAAAGGACGAAGACAGGGGGAAAACAAGGATCCTGAGCAGCAGGAATGCATATTGTCAAATTACTGACTACTTAAAGCATCTTTGACAAAGAAAAAATCAGGAGGAATAATATACAAGTAACACATAAACAAACCTTTTCATCACTGCAGAATGTACTTGCAGAAGCAATTGATTCCATAGCTAATACAGCTTTTCGGAGAAGGAAATGCCACAATAAAGAATCATTCTTCCAGACATGAACAGTTTCAAATCACATACGTATGAAGGATCCATGCAGGTCCATATGCCTACAGTCCATAACATGCAATCAGTATTGTTGTGATGAACTTGAAGACATATGGATCGGCATGATTCCGACATTGGCATGTTATGTTGACTGATTTTACCCTTGTGTTATTTCCAGCTTACCTGCAAATTTCATAAGAAATATGTTAGCATTTGTGGCTCAATAGCCTTCAGAAGAAAAAGCAACAAAGCCATAAAACAATTATAAAAATTGTACCTTCATGGCTTGAGAGATAGTAACTCAACAAAGCCAAATTAAAACCAATCATCACTCCTATAAACCAGAAAAAACTCAACTCAATTAGAGAGAAAGTAACAAAATGTATCCATCGCCAAAAAAACACATATGAAACTGACTACTTAAACTCAACTGATAGTCTACATCCTCAAACTTCTTAATGACTAAAGACCAAGTATAAAGGCAGTATTTTACCTTCTCATAAATTGTTGTTACTGAACTAGTAGTGTTGTTGAATGCTCGTGCATTTCTCTCCACCCAGATGCAACACATAATCACTGCACGGATGTAATTCCAGACTATATTGCACTCCTGGTTAATGAACTGAATGTTAGTTACATTTTAGAATCACACCAACAATCACACCAACAACAAGATTAATCTAAACACACCAACATCAGGAGGAATCATGTACAAGTAACACAGAAACAAACCTTTTCATAAATGCAGACTGTACTTGCAAAAGCAATTTCCTTCACATAGACTCGTCATCCACTAACATCTAGTAGATGGTACCTGCAACAACGAAGTAATCGCATTACAATACAACAATCACATTTCAAACTCAAATTGAACATTAAACTGCACAAAACTACCTGAGGAAAATTGATTCCATAGCTAAATACAACTTTTCGGAGAATGAAATGCCACAATAAAAGAATCATTCTTCCAGACAGCTCCGTTGTGACCTTAGCGAACAACAGAAATCCATCTTCACAGCCAAATCACATACGTATGAAGGATCCATGCAGGTCCATATGCCTACAGTCCATAACATGCAATCAGTATTGCTGTGATGAACTTGAAGACATATGGATCGGCATGATTCCGGCATTGGCATGTGATGTTAGACTGATTTTACCCCTGCGTTATTTCCAGCTTACCTGAAAAATACATAAGACATAAGTTAGCATTTGTGGCTCAATAGCCTCAAAATGTATGATCACAATAAGGTTACACACCTTCCCCCTCCTCCTTTATCCGGGCTTGGGACCGGCAATGCATTTGCATTGGCGGAGTTAGAAAGGGGTTTACTTTAAAACATAAAATATATATATATATATAGATAGATAGATAAAGGCAAAGCAAAATACATTACAGACAAATTAGACTGATGCATAGTATTTGTGTGAACTGCACACTAGAAAGAGAAACACTCTTATCTCCAAATCCCAAAGGGCCTTCATCGCTATACTCAGAATCACCATCTAAGAACGCTTCTCGTGTAGCTCTGTGATTGCCATCCTTTGTGTTTGCCACATGTTCCATTGCATAAACTACTCCTTCAGCTACAAGTTGTGATTCCTTAATAACACCTTCCACGAATCGATTGTTGGTCGGAAGGTTCTTATAGTACTTCATTGACCTGCATAAAAACATAGTTGTAAGATATTATATCATAAATGAATGGAATGAAGGTAAAAAACAAAGTCTGAAGTATTACCGTTCAAGAGGATACATCCATCGGTATCTAACTGGTCCGCAAGTTAGAGCTTCATCAGCAAGATGAACAATAAGATGGATGCTGATAACGAAGAAAGATGGTGGAAAATATTTTTCAAGGACACACATAGCCTCGGCGACCATGAATTTGGCATCTTGAAGTTCACTTTTAATAAGAACCTTTGAGTACAAGATTCTAAAGAACAAACTGATCTGTTGAAGAGCCCTGCGGAGGTCTGGGTAGCGTGGGAAAGCATGTTGAATCAGCACCGGCAGCAAAGTCCCCATAATGATATGATAATCATGAGACTTCAAACAATGCAAACCAGGAGGGTCAATTGTGACATTGTTTCCAAGATTTGAACAAAATCCAGTCGGAAACTTGATGTTCTTCAGTATCAGCAAAAAGTTTCTTCTCTCCTGCGGATTCAAAGCATAAGGAGCATGAGGCAATACACTTTTTCCTGTTTCAGAATTTCTAGTGATCCACTGCCCTTTTTGAATATTCAGTTCCCTCATATCTTCTCTTGCACATATACTATCTTTGGATTTCTTCTTTATATCGAGAACTGCATCTACTAGATGCTCAATAAAGTTCTTCTCACAGTGCATCACATCGAGGCAATGGCGATAAGAATTGGAGACCCATGATGGAATATCGAACAACTTTGGCCTCTTATAAAATGCTTTAGTTGTTGCATTAGGTTCATCAGCAACAACTTCATAAAAATCTTTCTTTCTCTTCTTTCCATCTCGGGTAAGCTTGCCAGGAAGATAATGAACATTGCTCGTCTTCACCAGCACTTCTTCTCCACTTAATCGAGCAGGTGCCAATCCTTTCTCCACTGTTTTCAGTCCCAATAGCCTGCCTTTACTGAAAGGATGAGTTGACTGCAGAAATCTTTGGAAATTCCTATACACAATCTTTCGCGAGTGATTCAGCCAATTGCTTTCAGTCTCATCTCCACATCCAGGACACGCTTTGTAACCATGAACTACACAACCAGAAACACTACCATAAGCAGGTAAATCATGTATACCCTACATCAGTATTTCCCCAACTTAAATGACTGTTTTAGATGCATATCTATAGCATCAACTCCTTTCCAAAGTTCAATCAGGTCGTCTATTAGTGGCTCTATAAAAACACAAATGTCTTGACCCGGTGCCTTAGGTCCTGGTATTAGTAGCGCCATGATCTGAAATTCTTGCTTCATACACAGCGATGGCGGCAGATTGTAAGGAACTAAGATGACTGGCCAACAACTGTAACTGGTACACTGGATGCCGCGAGGATTGAAACCATCTGTAGAAATCCCAAGCCACACATTTCGCACTTCCTTTGCAAACTCAGGAAACTTCTTCTTCATGTTCTGCCATTGTGGAGAGTCGATTGGGTGTCGCATATACTCAGTAGAAGCTTCTGCTCTATCATGCCAAGTCATATCTTCAGAAATCCATGGAATAGTGAAGTACTTGAGAAGTCTTGGAGCTACAGGAAAATGCTGCAATACCAAGCAAGGCTCTTTGGTTAGTGTTTGAGCTCCATCTTTGCCTTCTCTGTACTTGTACCTAGATGGGAGGGAAACAAAATTACAAGTTCAAATTAGTATGTCAACATACATCCATGTTGACAGAGATAAACAAAAAAAAAGTTAAGAGAAATGAATACATACCTAGATGCTCCACATTTTGGACATTCTATCTCATCTTTATATTCTTTTCGGAACAACACACAATGGTTAATGCAGGCATGAATGTTTACTGCCTTTTCCCAAATCTTTCAACGTAGCTTTCATAGCAGGGTACTTCTCAGGGAATGTATTGCCTTCTGGAAACCACTTTTTTAGTAATCCCAACAGGTAAGTAACGCTGTGTCCCGACCAACCAAACCTCTTCTTTACATGGTGCAGTTCCACAATGACAGAAAGAGTTGTCGCACCATTCTCACATGTTGGGTAAATCTTCTCTTCTGCTAGCCTTTTGTACTTGTAGAATTTCTCACCTAGATCCGGCTCTGGCTCCTCAAAAGGATGTTCATTTGCACCTACACCCACATCCTCATTTAGTCCTTCATATACCCCGAACGCATTATCAACAAAGTCGTTTAACCTACAACCATTATCTTCACGACTCTCTTCTACGACTTCCTCCACTACTTCCTCCACTACTGTTTCATCTTCAGCTGTATCTTCTTCCATGTCCTGACCAACAAACGACGCTGATGCTGATGCTACTAATGATGTCGGCTTCTCTCCTTGTAGATACCATATTAAATATGATCCAAGAATGCCATAAACTTCTAAATCATTCTTAACCAATGCAAAACTCAATGATTTCTTGTTACGACAACGACGACAAGGACATGGACAGAACAAGGAGTTTCTAATTCTGTTCTTATATGCGAATTTGATAAAATTATTCACTCCTCGTCTATACAATGCACTACACCTATCTTCAATTGACATCCACCCTTTATCACAGAGTTCAGTCATTCTACAACCAACAACACACCAGATTACACATAAAACATAAGCTAATAATGCAAACATATCATTCCACAACCATCAACACATCAGCTGCTAGTGCCTTAACCATTCCTCTGCTTACATATATACTACATATGAAAGTGCAATTATAGGTACTCATATCTATCTATAAGATCATTAACTAAATAACATATTTTAACTAACGCACAACATTCTTATCATCTACGTACGGTACAGACTCACTGACATATCTTCCTAATTTACGAATCCATAACACGACCATTAGCACTCAACATATGTATTATCACCTGCAAACAAGAACAAATGAACAAATGAGCACTTACAACAACATCTGAATTGACTGAACTTAATCATTGATGCTCAACAAGTCAGAATTGAACACTTACATCAACTTTACCACCCAACAACTCCAATTGACCTTCAAATGCAGAACACGCTGTTACCGCCTTCTTACATTGCTTCTTCGACTATGCGGATGAGTAGCCACGATGCTTATCTTTTCGCTGATTTGCAGGTTTCTTTTTCCTTGTTTTTCTCACATTACTCCTTGATCCCACTTTCTTGTTCTTCTCTTTAGCTTCTACAACTTCCTTCTGCATTTTAATAAAAGAAATTTGGTGGTTAACATCGACATCAACAACTACATCAGACAAAATAAGTGTGGCATTATAAGAAACAAAATGTGCTTACATGTGCCTTGACCGCTTTAAACTGCACAGATCCATCTGGTTGTCGGTATAGTTGGTTCTCAGCACATTCTTTTCCTTTCTTAGTCATTATCATAAAACAACATTTATCACATATCTCCTCCCAAATTTTTTTATCCATCCCAGGCGGAACTCTCAATTTTGTAGCTTCCCGTTGTCCTTCAGTGATTTCAATTGCAAATGTGTCAAACTCCTCGGCACATTCTTCTGTCTCCTCAGGAAATAGACGTAGCCCAAAAAACCCCTCAATAAGTTATTTCTCAGTAAATCCATTCTTAAGCTTATCAAAACTCGCACCAAATTCTTTGTCAGTCATTCCCTTAAAAAAATCTTTATCATATATCTCCTCGCGTAAAATTTATCCAACCCAGGCGGAACTCGCAAGTTTACAGCTTCCCATTTTTCATCAGTGATTTCAATTGAAATTATGTCATTCACCTTGGTTATTCTACAACCATCAACACATATGAAGTTGCAATCCTACACACGTACTCATGCACTGTTGCTTAAACATATCATCTGCAAGGTACTAACTAACTATAACAGCACAAGCTACTGGACATTATCTTTTTATATGTCATCAAGGACACCAACAACAAGATTAATCTAAACACACCAACATATAATGAGAAACATATAACTCTTATGGCATACACACTAGCAACTACAAAACTCAAAACTCAAAACATATAACAGAAAGATGAATCAACCAAGAATCAAAACTTAACAGATAGATTTTATACCTGACACTTCAACACTTCAACACTTCAATCTTCTCTGCTATTCAAAGACAAAAGCAGAAATCAAAAATCATAAAGAAAAACAAAAATACAAAAACAAAAATAAAAATCAAAACGAATTAACAAAGCAAACCCCTAAGCAGAAATAAAGAAATGACCTTTCTTATCAGAAATCAAACAAAAAATGGTATAAAATTAGGGTTTATATACCTTTTGAAATCAGGGGTAAAAACAAGATCTTTGAGACAATCTGAGCTATGGGTTTTACCTAGATGCAAGTTCTAAAGCAAATTTGAGCTTTATTTTTGGTTTTGAAGATGGCTTTGAAGATTAATTTCTAAAGATTAGGGTTCTAAACTAGGGTTTTCTTAAGGATTTAAACTAGGTTCTTCAACTGAAATCGATAGATTAAATCTCAAGAAGAGATTTACTGAGAATAAGTCGAAGAATCAATGGTTTTCTCTCTGGTTCTCTCTGGTTCAGGGATTTTTTTCATGAAAACTCTCTGGTTTGGTTAAGCTTGAGCTTGAGCTCGAGTGAGAGTGAGAGTGAAAGTGAGAAGATAAGGCAGACGATGAGAACGAGAAAACACTTAGCTGTTTTTTTTAGTTTTAAGAGAGTTGTCGGTGGTGGTGGGACATGTGTGAGAATGAGTGGGAAATATTTTAGGAAATGGTGGGAAAAAAATTAGTTTAATCATAAGTAATGATTAGCTCTAATTAATGTGGTTTATGGATAAATTAGCTGATGATTAGGTGTTAATGTAAATAATTGGGAGGGAAATAAAAAATTGGGTGAAATTTTTTGTGGGAAATGAAAAAATAAGTTTTGAAATGATTTTTGGATTTTTTTTATTACTTTTTTTTATAAATCAGTAAAAACAAAAAATATTTTCTAACCAAATAAACCCTACAAAAAAATTTATTTATGAAAAAACCACCCCATGCGCAACGGAATATAACGTTGCCGTAACGTTGCGCAATAAAAAAAAAAATTTACAGCAATGTTATTAACGGTGCGCAACGTTAATAGACGTTGCCTAGGGCGCAATGTTAATAGACGTTGCAGATGCGGAAAAAAACGTTGGGAATCGGGCCATATGACGTAGTGTCAGTGTTGTAAGACCTAGTTATAGCTCCGATTGTATAAGTATTGGTTTTTCCAACTCTTTTTTACAATTGAGGTAGAGATAAGTTAGGTATTGTTTACTTTATTTACATGCTAGTTATAACTTGTAATAGATTTCCGTATAACCTAAATCATATCTAAAGGAAGTCACTTTGAGTGTTAATCTGTTAGAGGGCAGATAAGACACTGGTATTCTATATTGCAAAGTAGATTTGAGTATCAAAATTCTTTAACAATGGTTAAAGCATCTTCTAGGCCTGTAACTGACGTCATCTAGGAGAATAACGTGCGTAGAGTCTTCCGAGATCCAAGAGATGTAAGGAGTTCGATAGTAATTGATTCGCTTATATGGCTTGAATTGGTCTCGTCTACATCCCAGTATGATGTCTAATAGTAGGCTAGTGTTTGTAGACAGCTTAACATTGTGCAACGTTCAAAATTAGACTAGGTCTCAAGGTTTTTCTGTTGGATTGTGGTTTCCTCGTTAACAAAACTTTGGGTGTCTTGTGTGCATTACTTTCCTCACTATAGCTCTGATTATATAATTAAAACAACACAAGTTATACGTTATTAACCTGCAGTTAATTTCTAACCTCTTCGACAGATTCACAGACTTTGTCTTCGTTGAATTGATCGTTTACGATATAAATCAGGTTGACAAATTTGGATATTGATTTTTGAGATCGTCCATATATTACCATAGACTCATGAACCTAAAAAGTGGGTGTGTATTTGGTACCCCGGTTTTTTCACTCTCAACTAAATCTAAGTTGCGTTGAAAGGGATAAAACCAAATTATGAGCAATATTTTTTTAAGCAAAAAGGTAAAATGAGAAAAAGAAATTTAAAAAAAAAAGGCTAATTCAGGGGGCGGCAAGTATTTCGTGACTTGTTATGCATCTTTGCAAATTGGGAAATCAAATTTCTCACATTTTCTTGGATTTTGATCTGAGTTACAATAAACCTCGTTTTTGATGGACTCTGATTTCATTCCTTTGAAGTTACAAAGTCAAAAGCAACTAAAATTTTCATTTAGAAGAGAATTTATGGTTTGTCGTAAAGTCCAAAATGATGATGCTAAACACAATAAAAGTAGCTTCTTTTCCATGAATTTGTACTTTTTACTTGCCTTATATTCTGATTCTACTTAAATTTTAGGTGATGAGCCTACAAAATCGTTTTTTATGAAGGAGATACGTAGAAGAGGAATGAAACCTACTTATTTGATTAAGGAAAGCGCTAAAAAAAGATTGTATGATGTTGTTGAAGAAACAACACAAAACGAAGATGAAAGAGTATTCTCAATTAATTCAGTTTCTATTGATTTTGAGATTGGTCGACTTGCTAATTGAAGACAGACTAACTGATACCGCAATTTGACCTTGATCGATTTAAAGATAAAGCTGCGACTGACTGTTCTTGTCCAAGGAGCCGTAAATTCTGGAAAAACCTACCTACGACTACTAAGCCCTACCCACAACTACTTACTTGACCTCCCCATAACAAATAAATCACTCCCTAAAAGTAATTTTCCGCCCTCAGAAAATACTTGCCGCCCCTAAATTAGCCTTCAAAAAAAGAACATCTCAAGCTCGTGAATAATAGCCAAGTTTGTTGTAGCACATTGCGCCCATTGAAGTGTCACAGACCAATCTTGCTACATGAAGTCTTCCACTGCTTCTCACAAGAGAAGAAAAGTCAGTTTTCGACTTTAAAAAAAGCGTTTCCAATAATTGAAGCGCCAATTCGAAATCCATTTGTTTTCTTGCTACTACAATGCAAATATATTTGTTGCATCTCTCGTTCATCTCAAATTTCTCATTCACATATCTGAATACATTCCTTCGCAGGAAAATCTTGGAAAACAAATAGTTTTGGCAATGTCAAAGACTCAAAGGGTTCTAGATATTATATTTGGTTCTTAGTTTTCACTTTTACTTTTTAGTCTCACTCTAGTTCTTTTCACTTTTCACCCATACAAGCATAAGTTTCAAAGTTTCAAGAAAATAAGTAAGACCAAACCCATAAAATATAGCATCAAAAGTTAAAAATATATTTGGCTTGCTTACCAAACCCAAAAGTTAGCATCAAATTCTATTAAAATATATTTGGCTTCGCCCTAGGTTTGAACTAAAGACCTTCAATGTGTTAGATTGATGTCATAACCAACTACACCTATGGCAGGAAACCAACTATTTTATATACAAAGACTATTTCAAAGGGTCATGGGCTACATTGCTAATGTCGATTTTGTAAACATCGAATGTAAAAATGAAGGGTCTATTTTTAAGACCTTGATTGAGAAGTGAAACTAAAACTCTAAGGGGGCAAACGCATTATAACAATTTAAAACAAAAACGACACACGCAGAATTTATTCTCACAAATATATGATAATAAACTCTAATCCAAGGACAAATTAACTGATAAAATCTCTCAAGAGAATAAACAACCTAATGACCAAAAATACTTTCGTTAAGATGAGCCGCCTCTCAGAAGAAATAAACAGAATTTTACTACCAAAAGAACACTTTCGTTAAGATGAGCTATAATTTACAATGTTAATGCAACTCAAAAGTCTAAAATTGCTAAACTACCTAGGAGAATCTACAAAAACAAATAGAGAAACTAATGATCCTCCCGAATCGAAATCTCAGCATCATTGTTATACTTCAACTGCACAACTCTTCTCCATAAAACCTACTTATCCTTTGAATTTCTCCGCACCCATTTTAATTGTAATGCTTTACGGGTGAACATTAAATTCTTTGTACCCAAACCACTTGGTTGCCTTTCATAAAGGGATATACCAAAAATATAAATTTTGAGCAAAATGGAGAAAAGAATTCGAAAAAAACAAAGAACAATGACAGTTCAAGCCCAAGAACAACTTTGTTACACATTAAGCCCAATAAAGTGTAACAGACCCGATCCTTACTAGATGAGTCCAAGAAACGGCTGAAAGTCCAATTGACCAAATTAGCCCTGATATAATTCACTGTGTCTCTGTTTTCTGTCTATAAAAGACTTTTCACCTTTGTTTTCTCTGTTTTTCATATCCTCTGTTTCCCTCCCTCTTTTTTGTTTACTTTTCTTCGAATATCTTCAAGAATTGAAACCCTAAAACCTGTCAAATTCTTCAAGATATTAACCTAAATTGATTTACAAAGAAAACCCATCTCTTAGATTTTCGAATTCAGCTAGGAACACTACAGATAATCATCGTTAACATTCATCTGCGCTGGTTAAAACAAG
>JAJJMA010002109.1:0-11157 GCA_023529015.1 Papaver nudicaule
GCGAAAAAGATCAAAGAAACATGTGACAAATGCCAGAGGTACGATAATAAGAAACATGCACCTACAGAACCCTTATACAGTGTTTTAAGTCCATGGCCATTCATGATGTGGGCATTAGATATACTGGGACCATTTACAACTGCGCCTGGTGGAAGAAAATATCAGATTGTGGCAACATACTACTTTTCAAAATGGGTAGAAGCTAAAGATACAGTCACAATAACAACAGGAGATGTTAAAAAATTCATATGGGAGCACCTCATATGTAGATTTGGAATACCAATGGCGCTGGTAGCAGATAATGGAACCCAATGTCAAGAAGCAGAAGTAAGAGAGTTCTGTGAAGAAAAGGGGATACAAAAAAAATTCAGTACACCATACTTTCCCCAAGGAAATGGACAAGCAGAGATCTCTAATAAGACTTTACTGCAAAATATCAAGAAGAAATTAGAAAAAGCAAAGGGATTATGGGCCGACATACTCCATGAAGTCTTATGGGCATACAGATCTACGCGACAAAATGCTACATCAGAATCACCATTTTCTTTGGCATATGGGATGGAAGTAGTTTTTCCCAACAGAAATAATGTCAACAACAACAAGAACTATGGCAGCAATGTCAGGCGACAACGACAGATTAATTCTAGAATGTTTGGAAGAAATTGACTTGAAAAGAGAGAGAGCTGCAATACAGCTAGAAAATCATCATAGGAAAATGAAGAAAAATCAGAAGTCACTGAAGCCCAGAATTTCCAAGTTGGAGATTTAGTGCTACGAGAATTTCTACCGAGTAGCGCATAATTTAAAATAGGAAAATTAGGAGCTACTTGGGAGGGACCGTATATCATTTCAGAATGCATTGGAAAAGGATCCTACAGGTTGAAAAATCTAATGGGAGAAGAAATCGGATACCCATATATTGTAACTAAATTGAAAAAGTACTATCACTAATAAAAAAAAGCAGCTCATGTACTGCATATCTTTTGTTAGGGCATTGTCCGGTCAAACCCACTAGCGTTGGTATGTCAAGTTAGTTGTCAGTTTTAGGTGTCAAAACACAATCTTGATTTAGCCTACTAGAGTTTAGATTTCGGAATTGGGATATAGACAAAGTAGTAGAGACCTTGAAGATGAAGAGTGTGAAGACAAAGAAGACATCAATTATTCTTCATCGACAAAAGGTTAGTAGGAGTTATGACTATTATGGAAATTCTTCTATTCTACTTATTCTATCTTTCGAAATAGTCGGCTACTTTAGTAGAGATACTAATAGCGATTGAGATCGTGTTCTTGTCTACATGACTATATATGGTGAAAAATAGGAGAGGGACAAAATCGTAAAACTCCCCTCTAACTATGTCTTAGCTAAAGGCGATTGCCTACTCAGGCACATCTCTATAGCTCAGAATGCAGCCTATTCTACGAGCTGAATGCACTCTCTAAGAGCTCTCTATTATAACTCCCGGTGGAGAGGGTGATATCATGGTGTAGTACCGATGACCCCACCAGCACGTAAACCCATTAATCTACTTCATGTCGACATCGCCTCGAATTCCTCGATATCAGAACTAGATTGCTCAATGGTACATGGTGGAGAGTTAACAGAGACGCATCCTCATGGATTTCCTCTTAAAATACGACTCGACACCCGAGTCTCAATGAAAACCTCAGAAGTACCACAGCTCTAGGCCTGTCCAGAGCTCTATGAGAGGCATGCAACAGCCTAAACAGGCTTAAGCAGACCACACTCTGAACATAGAATGGTGTAATATACCATGGATAAGCACACCATGACTTGAAGCACGCTGTAGTACAAGCGCATACATACGCCATAGCGCAAGCGCATGCACAACACAAGCACACGCATGCACCATAACACAAGTGCACAAGTACGCCACAATCAAGTTGGCCTTAACCAAAGGCCAACGCGTGGTCTCCTTAGACCATGACGCCATGAACCATGGCGCCACAACTTCTGCCTTAGCCAAAGGCTAAGGCCGTGGTCTTCTTAGACCATGGCGCCATGAACCATGGCGCCACAACTTCTGGCCTTGGCCAATGGCCAAGGCCGTGGTATCTTTAGACCATGGCGCCATGAACCATGGCGCCATGAACCATGGCTCCACAACTTCTGGCCTTGGCCAAAGGCCAAGGACGTGGTCCCTTAGACCATAGCGCCATGAACCATGGCGCCACAACTTCTGGCCAAGGCCGTGGTCTCCTTAGACCATGGCGCCATGAACCATGACGCCACAACTTTTGGCCTTGGCCAAAGGCCAAGGCTGTGGTCTCCTTAGACCATGGCGCTATGAAACTTAACCTTGGCCCGAGGCCAAGGTACTACGCTATGGCGCCATATTCATGGCGCCATGAGTTCCTGGTCTTGGCCAACGGCCAAGGCCACTCCTATATACCCACTATGCATGTCTCAAAAGCGCCACACTCATGCTGGCCACAGAATCATAGCCACACGACACTGCTCAAACTCAACACAACCATGAAATATCTGCACATCACTCGAGATATCAAAACATCACACGGGGGGATAACTTTAGGGGTATTGGTCTGGCGGTCTACGACAGTTAGAAAGAAACTGATAGAGATGATGGACAATTACGAGAAAGTGGTGCTGAGTGGACATGTTAAACACGACTCCAGCAGTTACAGAGCACAACTCATGTCCTCCACTCTTCCACTCTTCCGCGACTTCCACCTTCTCTGTCGAGGGATCAGGGTGAGTTCAACACTATAAATGGAGGCTTCCTCTATCTTCCAAGGCGGAACACCTTTGCAGAATATTCAGAACACTTGAATACACCAGAGCCTCAGAGCAAATACCTGAGCAATTCAATATATTTCTAGCCTTGGAGATTTCCAGTCACCTTCACGACGAAGATCTTGAACTCTTATACCCAAAACACATTCTCGACCTGATCTCAAGTTTCTTCGGTGTTTCCCTCCCTAGATCAACCTCTATCCTCTCTGTGACCGAAGCAAGACGTGAACGGCCATTGACTTGGTTTAGGCTCGTCTTTTTCGACTTTGATCTTGAGCACTACGAAAGTACCGAGAGACGGTACATTGTTTTCCAGGTAAAAACAGTTGCCGACCACAGTGGGAGATCAATCTCTCGGTCCCAAAAAAATTTCCTCGGAGAGATGGCTATCCTAGGGACGATGGCGCCGGAAACTCAGTTCGATAGGGCAAACCACATCGAGAGCTTCACAGCTTACGACAAATCAGCAAAGGAGGAAGCTACCCTTCTCATCGAAAAACTATGCGAGCTCCTTCATTTCTCAAAGGGACAACGTGTGGACACGTTCGACG
This sequence comes from Papaver nudicaule, assembly GCA_023529015.1. NCBI lineage: Eukaryota > Viridiplantae > Streptophyta > Magnoliopsida > Ranunculales > Papaveraceae > Papaver > Papaver nudicaule. The sequence goes on from JAJJMA010002109.1 coordinate 3,328, forward strand.
CCCTTAACCGCGTCGCTTTCGAAGCAAACCTAACTCCAACCCTACCCATGATCTCCGAGATTTCCATAACAGATGATGCGCAGGCGCAAGACATCACCTTCACCGACAAAGATATGCTGGCTGAAGAGGGACACAACCGTGCCCTCTATGTAACTGCACACATCAGAGCACTGGTGGACACTGGGGCAGCAACCAACGTAATCTCCCTCAAAACTCTAAGAATCGCGAAGATCCCTAAACAACATATAGTCTACCACCCAATCGTAATGAAAGAATTCGAAGGGAACAAGACGAGTACCTACGGACACGTCAACTTGGAGTTAAAGGCGGGGCCCATCCACACGAAGGCTAAGTTCCAAGTGATCGAGAAAGAACCAGTCGTCGCCTCTACCTACCATCAGTGCTTGAAAGCAGTTCTAAACAAAGGTATTGTTCGTGTAACTGGATCTCCTTCCCAATACTCATCAATATACGACGCAGAGTTTGTAGATCCGAAGGACGAGGCATCCCAGTGCCAAAACAAGATCCACAGCGTACCACTCCCGAATTGGACGTCCCTGGAGAGACACCATCTACAACGACAGTCGGACGGAGACGTGAAACAAGGGGAAGGAGAAAGTAAAGCGATAACACACAAAATGACGGGAAGTTTCGTGACGACCCGGGACGCTAAAGGGAGAATGGTTTACCTCCGGCGTCAATGTTAGCAATTAGCAGGGGGGGACTAGTCATAGCTCTCCCCGCCACGAAGAATGTAACTACAACGAACAACAGGTCGAAGACGAAGTCCGGGAAGCGCCTCCACAATTACAAGATGGGACGGACTACACCTCTGACGCACTCGAGACAATAAATATCGGAACAGAAGATTCACCCCGACCTATCTTCATCAGTTCATCTTTGTCACCTGAGGAGCGCACCGAATTCGTAGACTTACTGAAAGAATATCAAGACACGTTTGCTTGGACGTACGAAGAGATGTCAGGACTCGATGAAAAACTGGTGACACACCACTTGTCAATCACCCCGGGTTCTAGACCAGTCAAGCAACAGCCGAGGAATTTCAGACATGACGTGGAGGAACAGATAAAAGTCAAAATACAGAAACTGTTGGCAGCATGATTCATCAAACCAATCCAACACACTACTTGGTTGGCCAACGTGGTACCCTTCAAGAAAAAGAACGGCCAAATATGTTGCTGTGTCGACTTCAGGGACCTGAATAAGTGTTGCCCGAAGGATGATTTCCCGCTCCCAAACATCGACATGCTTGTAGACGCTACCAGTGGACATGCCATGTTCTCCTTCATGGACGGGTATAGCGGATATAATCAAATAAAGATGTATGAGCATGATGCCCCGAGAACGGCATTCCGGACGCCCCTCGGAAATTTCTACTACACGGTTATGCCCTTCGGTTTGAAGAACGCGGGAGCTACTTACCAACGAGCAATGACGACCATCTTCTACCACATGATGCACAAGCAGGTTGAGGATTACGTGGACGATATAGTCGTGAAATCCAGGACTAGAACATCACACCTAGAGGTCTTACAACGCGTCTTTGAAAGATGTTGGGAGTACAAACTGAAAATGAACCCTTTGAAGTGCGCCTTTGGAGTTTCTTCGGGGAAGTTTCTCGGATTCCAAGTAACTAAAGAAGGAATCAAGGTCGACCCGTCTAAGACCCAAGCTATTACCACCATGCCACCACCCAGGACGGTGAGGGAACTGAAGATCTTCATGGGTAAAGTATCCTACATTCAACGCTGCATCCCAGGGCTTGCTCAATTCGTGGCCTCGTTCACCTCGTTGCTGAAAAAGGATGCTACCTTCGCATGGACATCCGTTCAACAGGAAGCATTCCGCAAGATCCAGCAATTACTCTTGTCACCGGCGGTCATGAAATCTCCCGCACGAGAACGACCACTACTGCTCTACACTGCCTCGAGCGACGTCGTGATCGGAGCGCTGCTAGCACAAGAGGACGAAGGAGGAGTCGAGTGCCCGGTCTACTATATCAGCCGTACCCTGAAGGACTCGGAACTTCGATATCCCAAAGCTCAGAAAGCGTGCTTGTCCCTGGTCTTCGCGGTACAAAAACTTTGACACTACCTCCTTTCTAACTAAATAGTCCTGATCGCGAAGGCAGATCCCATCAAATATCTCCTCTCGAAACCCGCATTGATTGGGAGACCAGCAAAGTGGCTACTACAGATGTCCGAGTTCGACATATCTTGTGTATCCCCGAAGGACGTCAAGGGGAAAACAGTAGCCGACCTTCTTGCTGCGTTCCCAGGAGAAGACTCCACGGCTCTACACGAGGAGGTACCAGGAGAGTTCCTCGAAATAACGCTGGTGAAAACAGACACATGGCTCTTGTACTTCGACGGATTTGCCACCCCAAGCAACGATACTGGAGGAGCTGGGGTCGTCTTAGTATCCCCAACCGGTGAAGTGTTCTCCCATTCGTTCAAATTGGATTTCAAATGCACCAACAACTCGGCGGAATACGAAGCCTTCCTCCTGGGACTATCACTAGCTAGACAAGCAGGCGCCACACACCTCGAAATTAGAGGCGACTCCAAGTTACTGGTGAACCAGATGAACGGAATATACTCTCTCAAGGAAATCACTCTCGCTCCTCATAGGCTGAAGCACAAAGGCTGCTGAACCACTTTGCTGATGCCACCATAACACATACTGGACGCACTAACAATAGACACGCCGACTGCTTAGCGACCCTGGCGTCCAAACTCCAGTTCAAAGGGAAGGAGGAGACTGTGACGGTGCAGAGACGGACTATTCCCTCAACCTGGCTAACGGAGAACGAGCTCATACCAGACAACGACTGGCAGACACCCATTATCGAAGATCTAGGTAACCACACTACCGAGCGGAAACTTGGGATTAAAGAGTTAAAACATTTCTTTCTTTTCCACGGAGTGTTATACAATAGAAACCCAGACTGGTCACTATCACGATGCTTGGGAGGACTTGAAGCACAACAACAACTCGAACGTGTTCATGATGAAGTCTGCGGGCAGACTCTCGTCGTGACTCTATATCGACGACTTCAGAGACTCAGCTACTATTGGCCGACAATGGAGGCACAGTCCCGGACTCTACAAGAGACCTGTCCCAACTATCAGATGCCTCCTCATCAACCCGAAGCCTTAGTATGCCAGCCTTCTGAGGATTTGAGGGAACCTTTCATCAAGTACCTCAACGAAAATATTCTATCAGTAGACCAACATATAGCCAGCCGTCTGATTAAGAGATCCAGGAGGTTCCTCTACCACGAAAGAGTACTATATCGCAAAAGCTAAGGGGTAAGTCTACTCCGCTGCTTGTCGAATGAGGAAATCCCCACAGTTCTGAAAGAGACACATGAGACCGAGCACCAGGGGAAGAGGAAACTATTTCTACAGATTCACGAATACTAAGGTTACAAGAATGCATGAGATAGATTCGATACCATTTGTCCATATCAATGGTTTGCTTGCAAATCACTTGTAGGATATGGGTGAATCTAAAGGAGTACTCTTGAGCAAGAGTCCAGTGGATTATAGCTGAGGGCGTCTAACACGTCTAAGTACTGGCCCAACCCAGAACTTCCGGCAGATCCAGTTAAACCCTAATTTTGAACTAAGGCGGTTCACGAACCGATTCGTGAACAATGACTTTGGATTTTCTCATGAGTTCCAATGCATCAATTTGTACACATACATGTACGTGAACCACAGATTCTATGTATCTGGCCTGAATTCAGAATGACGGTTTGCGAACCGTCCAAGGTGAATATTCACTGGAATTTTCACACGGGTTAAACACTGACTCCTTTATCTCTTAGCTGGACTTGGTGATCACGAAATATCTTCTGTGGTCCATCTAACGAATCTCAATGAGTCAATAAGATAAATATTATCTCTAGTCTGTTGTATTTCTATCTTGAAGTGTTTTTGAGCTAACAAAACACTTGGCAGATAAATGTTTAATGAATTCCAATTGAGATAAATCTCTGTTTACTTGGGTTGCAAGTTAGGGCTTCCTAAACTTGTGGGACAAGTAACTAGTTGCTTTATTTCTAAGAAACCTATCTTATTGAGTGATATAAATAGAGGGTTATGGGACGAAAAACCGCAAGCATCAAGCATACGTGAGATTTCTCTGTGGAATTGATCGTAAACTCTGTTCACTTCGGTGAATGCTTGTTGTGGTATAGTCATCCTCTATTAGGTTGCAGTTCCTCTGTGGGAATTACCTAACGACTATAAAGACTTCTCTTGAGACTTGGGAAGCATAGGTAGGAGATTGAGACCTTAGTGGTTGAAATCGGAGTAACCTGTAACCTTGGTAACCTGATCACGTTCTTGTCTATTCTACGGTCCTTCTCTTCTGATATAAGGCCATTCAAGAACTGATACGTTACACAGGATTGAAAGGAAGCAACACACGGCTGCACTCGGTGTTGTAAGACCTAGTTAGCTCCAGTTGTATAAGTTTCTTAAGTGATTCTTCGTTTACAACTGAGGTAGAGACAAGTTTGGCATAGTTTACTCGGTTCACTTGTCAGCCCCCGCTTGTAAGTAGATTTTCGTATGACCTGGAGTATCCGATAGAGGACAGTTCAAACATACAGTTGATAATTGAGGTTGCAAAGCCGGAATTATTCACACAAGCCTTTAACAACGGTTAAAGCAAATCCTAGGCCTGTAAAGGACGTCAGCTGGGGGAATCAAGTGTGTGACGATCTGTGGGGGATCTAGAGACGTAAGGAGTGCGACAGTAGCCAATTCGCTTGGAGGAATTGAGTTGGTCTCTGCTACATCCAAGACCGAAGTCTTATAGTATGCTAGTGTTTGTAGACAGTTTGTATTGTGCGGTGTTCAATCTGGACGAGGTCCCGAGGTTTTTCTACAGGTTGTAGTTTCCTCGTTAAAAAAACCTCTCGTGTCTTGTGTGCTTTACTTTTTGCATTATATTCTCTGATTATATAATTAAAGCAAACACAAGAAGTACGTTACTGTTAACCTGATCGTTGTCCCCAATCCATCCATTGGATTTACCAAGACCTTGTCTTGTGTCGGACTGATCACTTGTGATCCAAACTCAGGTTATACAGATTTGGATATTGATTTTTGAGATCTTCCAGATCTGACCATAAGACTCACGAGCCCAAACGAAAATTTGGTTGTATTTTGGTACCCCTGCTTTTTCATCTTTTAAATCGAAACACATTCTGATTCAGCAGCTCATATACTCCAAAACTCTTAAAACTATAACAGATTCTGAGTCAGGAGTTACTGTACTGCATAAATATCAGACTTAACCATTGCAGGCTATGAAATAGCAGTTTCTGCACTACAATACATTAAAGAATATATAATTAACGCACGAAAAATAAAGTTCAAAACATAAAAAAAGTCTTTCGCACAGATCAACATGCATTAAGGGAATCAATTTAAACCATATTATGGTCTACTAAGGTCCAAATGTTATATGGCAGAGACCAATGTCATATGACACAGACCATCGCTATCATTAAATAGGTAAGACTGATCCTGGTAAAGAGCTGCCCCGATCAAATATGAGAAGCTCAAACCTGAAGTTCAAACAACAGCACTAAAAGAGACCCTGGCCAGGTATCTCGAAATAAGACTGTTCGCACCTTTGAGAGTAGTTGTACTCTCAATAGGGAAGAGGTTCAAAACCCATAAATACAGCAAAAAAAAGACATAACAATGATGCGATAAAATTATATGAGAAGCATACGAAACATTAGGTGCAAACATGACAAAATAATAACAGCAAAAATCCACATTCATAAAAAAAAATCCATCAACAGGACTACCAAAAAAAAAAATTTGAAAAAAAAAGAGGGGGGAATAACAAACCCTCACCAAACAACACTCAGGAGAATAAAAAGAAAAAAAGGGTTGAATAAAGCTCATCCGCATAAGAGTCACGAGAAGAAGAACAAGAGGCAGCAGATCTAGTAGTTTCCACAAGCTTTGCATAATCTGCTCTAGCCGCAACGAGCTGACGATCTTTCTCCTTAGCAAGAGTTTCCTGATTCTTCGCTTCGGCTTCCGCGATACTAAGCCTCGTACGGAGATTAAGATTCTCCTTCAAAAGATCATTCACTCTTCCTTGTTCCCTCTCCAAGTTGTCTTTCAAAACATCAACTTCCACAGATGTTGCATTATTTTTCCTAGCTTTCTCAAGATCATAATTAAGATCATCGAGACGACGAAGTGTACGCTCATAAACAGCAATAGTACTGGCAAGTGCCTAGATAATAATTTTAAAAAAAAGGTAAAGAATATAAAAAACACTCAAAGTAAAATAAAATGAAAATAATAATGGCATAATATGATTTCCAAAATTACCTTATATTGAGCATGAACAGCTTCTTGAACATTCTCAAAAAGGGTCAACCCGTAAGAGTACTTAACATCACACTCATGAACGATACTAGTAAGCAGTTGAAAGACAAATTTGCGACTCTCATTTCCCAACAAAGAACTGGTATATTCACCCAATTCAATAATATTATCATGAATATCATCGGGATTAGGCTTGTGCTTCTTACCAGCCAAGATCTCAGATTCGTCAGGATCAAAAAATCTATCTTTTCTCTTCACTAATACAAAATAAAAATAATAATAATATAAGGGAATCTAAAACAGATGGAAAGAAATTTATTACAAAACTAATTAAGTTAAAGAATCAACAAAATAGATAGATAAATTTAAAATAATTACCATGAAATGGAACACGCTTGAATTTACTAGCAAAAACATAAGCTTTAGGCATCCAATGCCCAGAAAGAATTACCGGATACAAAGATTGATTTTCAACAACATACTTCATGTCTATCCCCACAGGATCTTCTTCAAGACCCAGAGATCCTGGCGAATTAGGTTGCCTAAGCACCAATCGCATTATCCTAGGGCCCTCTATGGGAATAGCAAGAGAATACATCTCCCAGATCTTCCTAGCGGTAATAACTCCATCATCAGAAGTAGTATTCATATCTATGACCTTATATATGTTATGAAAGAATTTGGATTCAATTTCACAAATAGATAATTTGGTCATAACCAGAAAATCAAGAATGAGTGGATCTATAGGAAAAACAAGACCGCAAAAGAGATGAGTCTGAGGAATCACATTTTCATCCTCCCTCACTTGTTCAACTTCTAAACAATTGAGGGTAACAGGTTTGGGTTCCCTAACAGATAAATTAAGAGTTCCAGGAAAGCCATAGGTTTCTGAGACTGAAGAAAGAGGAACATCAGCAAAAGATCTGACAGCCATTGAAGAGAGATTGGTAATTTAGAAGTTACAGAAGATAGAAAGATAAAATTAAAGAAATTATTTTGACTAAAATGACTAAGGTCTCACATAGAAAGTTATATATACACAGAACAAAGGAGAAAGAAAGACTGAACACGCGTCACACGCGTCAAAAACGAGGATATCAAAGGACAAACAGATCCTGCAGAAATAAATAAGTAAAAAGGCAGAACATGCCAAAAGTGCGAAAAATGACAGTGTATACTACATTCGTCGCTTTTTGGGAAAGAGCATGCAGTACCCCCAACAGACAAAAATTTCAACATAAATCATATAACAGAACCTACAAAAACTGAGAAACAAAAATGTCCAAATACAATCAAAGAACTAAGTTTAATTCAAAACCAGTCCTCAAACTAGTTTTCAATAAACCAAGGGGAAAATATGTAGATGACAAAATATAGCATCCACTGTATGTACCCTATATTTTAAAATCAGCTCACGTGCAAGGTACACAAGAATTACCCA
>JAJJMA010002125.1:0-19465 GCA_023529015.1 Papaver nudicaule
GTAGTCGAGTAATTGATCGAGGAAAGGCTTTTGAATTGATCAAGGGTTGTTCTTACTTTGTGGGAGACTATGAATTCCATTTTTATGGGTATAGTGTTGGTTCATTGAGTCATAGGGTGTGTTCAGTTATATTGAATGATTATAGTAGAGATTTTAATTGTGGTCGGATATTATTTGATAGAGGAAAAATGATTGAGTTGATATTCTGCCATTTTCCATCTCACATAAGCATAAAAGCCTACAGTACACTGAGCTGGGAACTGGAAGACTGGTTTGAAGACTCGGTTCTGCTGGTGTTGCTTGAAAATGGTGGCAGGGGTGATGTTTGTAAGCTGTTAGTTGAGAAGCCAGTGAGGAATATAATTTTGTTGCTCTTGTTGACAGGGAAGGTGAGTTGCAAATTACCAGTTTGTGAATGCCTCATAAATTCTGCTCGATGGATACACGATCGTGGCAAGGTGTTAGATAGCATGAGAGGATATTTTTATTTTGCTGAAGCGTGGATCCTGTTTTGGTACAATTACTCCTGTTGTTTTTATTCTTTTTGGGTCAGTTTTTCTGGGTAATTACAATGGAAAGGTTGTGTTAGAGCTTGCTTTGCAACATGGATGCCAGATAACTCTGTTATGGAAAACCTCGATTATCTTTGTGCTGCAAATTATTGAAGCTTGTGCTAATGGTAAGAATAGCAGTAAGCTAGGGGTGGATGTCTGGTCGCAGTGGGTAAGAATGGGGGAACTTGAATATGCTTCTAAATTGTTTGTCCTGCTTACTAAGATGAGGAGAGGAGCAGTTTGTTTATCGCATCAGAATTTTGACAGTGGTGATTGTGATGGTCAGTTGTCTCAAAGCTGGAACTGGAATAGTGGTGTAAGGGCTGCATACTTGCTTACGGATACACATAGTCTCTTCATGTACTGCCAGATCTCTTCGAAGAAGCGTACTCATCCTTTGTTAATTCTTCCCTCAGTTCCCACAATGTTAAGTCAGATTGTTTATGTGCTGACGTTGGAGAACGTTTTGAGGTGGAGGTGTAAATTGTTTTCGAAAGGTTCAGGGTGTGTGAAGCATGTCGGTTGGATTTCTGTTGGTTTACACTCATTTTTGTTTCTCACCACCAACTGGTATAAGGGATCAGTTCAATTTCCTGAATTGGAGTCTCTCAAGCAAACTATAAAAACCTTCTGGATAACACACAGTGAGGAAGGGGATACTACAATTATTGTGTGGAGAGTGGAGATTTTTGGTTGGGTTGAGCTGAATATTGGGGGCTGTCATGTAAGCTTTATTTCTGGTGTTCTTACTACTGAGTTTTATGAGATCAAAGCCACTGCTACAGTTTCAAGGGGAATCCTAGCAAAACAAGGAGAAGCTGCAGTCTACATCGAGACTGTTAGCAAAGGAGGAGCTGAAGTACAACCCACTATACTGATCCAAGTACTTGGAGATACAGGTCAGTTCTTCCTGGTTTTGTTGTCTCTTCTTCGAAAGGCCTGGCGTTTCTCCCTTATCTTTGAGGACAAGGATATTTTCAAGGGAAGTGGAAGGTCTGGTGTTCTTACTCGATGGCTGGCGTATTTGAAGTGGAAGTCCAGGCTGCTAGACATAAGGCTAGAGGGTGCCAGAAATATCAAGTTGTGGCTCTATGGGAGAATGGTGAAAGCTCAGTCCCTACTCACTGAGATTCTTAATACAATTGTGGGACTGTTTGGGGTGCTATTGAAATGGGACTTGTGTTGCTGCAGTATCAGTGAACTGAAAAGGACAGACCTGAAAGGTGTTGGAAACCCTATACTTGGTGGTTCCATCAAAGTGCAGTTTTTGGATCCTCGGAATCTCGCGCTGCTGATTTACAATGACCTTGGCAAGTGGATGAACCAAACTTCTGCAACCTGTTATACATCAGCTAAGATGGAGTCTCTACAATCTCTGAAATAACCTTCTTATCGCACTCAACGGATGAGGCAATCTCAGCTCACAGTGGCTCAAGTTCTGCTTGTGCCGAAGAAGCTAATGGGCTACTTAAGGTGGAAGTACAGGTTATTATCATGTGGGTTATGGAATGTGGTAGAAGTGGGCGGCTGTTCTAGACTTGTAAGAATGGGTTCTCTCTTATATGGTGCTAAGCCTGCACCTTTGTTGTATGGAGGCAGTGCTTTATCAGTTCAGTGTAGCAGCATGACATACGTTCAGGGGAGCAGTCATATGGTTACATAAACTGAGGGAGTTACAACCATGAATAAGCATTTCTGTATACAGGGAGGAAAGCAATGGATTGTTGGGCCTAGGTCTGAAGTGAAATTACTGGGCCTCATAAGGGAGTCCACGACGATCAATTTTAATGGGCTTGGCATATTTATTAGAAGCAGCAGCCCAAGCAGTTCATGTTCTCAACCAGTTGAGAGAGAGCTATTGACCACCAGCCAGATTCCTGCCTCTTTCATGCTTCTTCATGCGCGGCCGGCGACGACGCTCCATTTGAAGCTTCAGTTAGCTCTCATCCTTGAGGACAAGGATGTTTCCAAGGGGAGTGGAATTTCATGTACCCCATATAGGAGAGGGGTGCCTTTATCTATTAATATGTATGTCTTTATTATTATTTGTAGTTTGGTGTTGTTTAGACTATTAGTGGGTGTGTTTATCAATTGTGTAGATAAGGGTATCTGGCTTTATAAGCATCAAGTCTGTAATGAAATTATCATCGAAAATTAATCTAATTTGGAACTTTTGTTCTTAAGGCTGCGTTCTTTGAACCAGAGGCTTGAATCCTTCGGATTCAAGAGTTACTTCAAGCTTGATTCTTCGGAATCAAGAGTTACTTTCTCTCTGTTTGTTGAATTGTTATGTGAGAACATAACATTGCCACACTATTTTCCCTTGGACTAGTTTCTGGAAGGTTTCAACTCCACCAAAGGTGCAGAATTTCCTATGACAATGTGTCCACAATTGTCTTCCTGTACGGGAAAAAATAACCAGATTTGTTCAAAATGCTAGTCCTCATTGTCCTCTGTGTAATCATGAAAATGGAACCGCTCAACATATTTACCTTGATTGTCTGGACACTAAAAAAGTGTGGAGAGTTGTGGTTGTTAACTGCAATTCTAATACCGCAGGATTGTCTCTGAATATTGATTGGATAGCTAGCTGGTTCTCTCGCACAATACAACACGATATTTTGCTTCACAATGTGGAGTGTGTGGAAGCATATATGAGCTATTGCTTTTCATAATGTTAATATGCAAGTGAATGATATTGTTTGGAAATGCCAATAAGATATAACTGACTGGAATGAGAATACTAGAAAGCTGATGGATAACAATTTAAGGATTGTTGGGAACATGAATCATGAACCTTGAAAAATGTTAGAGCATAGCTCGGTTGAACCCACTAGCGTTGCTATCTCAAGTCAGTTATCAAGTTTAGTTGACGAAAACTCAATCATTGATTAAGTATACAATATCATTTCGGACTAGGATAGGTTAGGTATTCGATACATAACGACAACTCATTCTGGCTACCGATTAAAGCTTCTTAGGGGATTTACAGACTTAGGTTTAATCACCGTTAATCTGTCGTAACGCCAACAAAATAAGAGTCTCGAAATAAGGGTTGTTGCCAAGTATATGTGAACAAATAGTCTCTGTTGAGTTATCCTTATCGACATGATTGCACTTTGTGCCAAAACATTCAGCTAATTTGGTCGGAAGCTATTTTAGCTAAATAACCGACGATTGTTAACAATCTTGTCCCAAAGTAAATATATAGATTGGGCTGTAATTGGCAGCTTGGCCACCGAATGTGGTAGTATTCTTCGTAAACGAAAAACATAAAAAAACAATAGGTAGTTAACACCAAAATCGAACTACCGATTGTACTCGATTGATTTTCTTAGGTTCCCTTTAGTTTGATTTTCTTAGGTTCCCTTTAGTTTGGGTCATTGGATAAGAATAAAGTATGGTTCCGAATTCGTTTATGCAGCCCCAACTTTAGCTGGGTTATAATAAAGAATTTGAGTGTTTGTAATATCGGATAAAAAATAAAGCTAGGCTTACTAGTAAAGTTTGAATTTGCCAACCAAAATTTAAAGTTATCAAGGAAAGCAGGGTGATGAATGAAGTATTATCTAAACGAAAAAGGGGACTTACGCTTGTCACCTGAATCACAACTTAACAAAATTGGAGTGTGGTTAGTCACCCATCTCACTAACTTGAATTGCACAATATTTAGACAGTGGTCCTGCCAGTCACACAATCTTTCGAGAAGAGGAGGATGTTGAGAATTAGGTCACGTAAATCTCCCACACGACAACGATAAGTCTATCAAATGAAATCTGTTCGCAAAGGATTTGAAAGATTTTCTATAAGAAGTACGACCAATTTCTTTCATCCCAAGACAAAATTGCATTAAAGTTGCCACCAATTAACCAACAATATGATACCTTTTAGGGCAATTCTTATGGGGAGGGTAAATCTAAAATTTACCAGTTTTGATGCCACTATGGGATGGACGGAAGAGAAAAATGACCTGACAAACCAACATTCTTGTTTTGCCGGGTGAGATACAACAACGCCGACCGACGTCAATTATACCGTGCCGCCAGCGAAACTTGTGCCGCCAACGACACAACTTATGCCGTCTGACATAACTTAGGCCGAGCGGCCTAAGTTGAACCGGTCAAAAAAAAAAATTTAACTCATAAAAACAGAGAAGAAGTAAATGTCAGTATTTAAATATTGTTAGTGGTAGACAAGTTATTATTTGAAATGTACTCTTATATGAACGCGTTCATGTAAAACTGCTGAGTTTAGGAATTTCCCTTACAGCATATGAAAGCGATCATGAATGTGTACGTTGTTCAGGTGTAATTCTAGAACCAGCTCCATTCCCATATTGTTCTTATACATTGGTCACTACATACTATAACAATTTTATATTGAATCTTGTAATCAAAAAAATAGTTTACAAAACAGTTCAAACATATTATATCAAATCAAATATTACAAAGCGACTTGTATGTAAAACATTTTCTATCTAAATACTATAGAACCTCTTTCAAAAAATAAATAATATTATATCGAATATAATACACTTTCTATACTTTTATATGAATTGGCAACAACACTGTATCTGATGTAGAACATCCAGTTGGTCAAACAATTATCTATTTATAGTTTATGTCTTTATTTATGATTTCCTTTTCCTAGCTTTGGCTTATTTCCTAGTTTAGTTTGATTTCCTACTTTGGTTTGATTTCCTTTTCTTGGTTCTAGTATTATTAGATAACTTGAAGCCTATATATAAGAAGGCCTAGTATTGTAGAGGACACACATTCAGTATTATTATTTGATTTATCAAGGTTATTTCTTAGTTATTATTCTCTAGTTTTCTTATTACTTTTGTGAATCTATTGATCTCACACTAGTTTTCATCGTTTATTGAAACTTTTATCCAACTTATACGTTTCCGCTACGTTAGTATCGCTATGGACATAACTTGTGCCACCCGGCTTAAATTTGCCCGCTACTTTCGTTTTACCACAGTGGCAAATACAGTTCGCACGTCCACCTGGCATGACAAATACTAAAAATTTGTTGAATCCATATGAATTGCCCTTAATTCCTCCCGGCACTTATTGTAATAACCCTGATCAAAGCGTACACCGAGGTAAACAGCCCCCTCAACTTCATCAGCAACATAACAGAAAAAGGTCCAACACCATAACCAAAATTCCTTCCTTCCACATTACTATTGTACCTCCGGAAGCACCAAATAAAAGTGCAGCATATTCTGGTTAAGTGGTAAATTATTCATGACAAACATGATAACTAAGGAGATAAAGACTAGAGAGAAAGATCGATATCAAATTCATGATAACGCCATCACGAACAGTTATAAGTCCGGTTTGAACAATAAGGTTGCCGATGCACTTAGTCGTTTTACTAATCATATTCTGGTTATCAAATTTTGGTTATCAAATTCATGATAACGCCATCACTAAGGAGATAAAGACTAGAGAGAAAAATCGATAATGGTTTGTGATGTCGTGGATATTATTGCTTGCCATCTACTACTTGGTCGCCCATGGCTACATGACGTAGATGTAACTTATCGAGGTAAGGCTAATACTTATTCATTCATCTATAACGGTAAGAAGGTCATCTTGCAACCATCTTATGCGAAGCCTAAGCCAAGTCTACAACAAGAAGATGTCACAATGTTTGTTTCGCCGGATATAATGGTTGATGCGCAATAATTAGGTACCGTTTATGCTTTACTTGTACACCCTTCCTCTCCTGACCCTCCTACGGCCATTCCTACACAAGTGCAATCGTTGCTAGATGAGTTTGCATGTGTTCTACCGTCTGAATTGCCCGATTCTCTACCACCTATGAGAAATATTCAACACCGAATTGATCTCATTCCCGGTACGAGTTTACCTAACCTTCCACACTCCCGTATGAGCCCTAAAGAACATGTTATTCTTCGCGATCAGATTGATGAGTTGCTGTCCAAAGGTTTCATACAACCTAGTTTGAGCCCTTGTGCTGTTCCAGCTCTTCTTGTGCCTAAAAAAGATGGCACTTGGCGTATGTGTGTTGATAGTAGAGCTGTTAATAAAATCACCATTCGCTACCGTTTCCTATTCCAAGATTGGATGATATGCTTGACAGGCTCTCGGGTTCTAAGATATTTTCAAAGATTGATCTCAAGAGCGGGTATCATCAAATCAGAATTAAGCCTGGGGATGAGTGGAAAACTGCGTTTAAAACAAAGGATGGTCTCTTCGAGTGGCTTGTTATGCCTTTTGGTTTGTCCAATGCTCCAAGCACATTCATGAGACTTATGAATCAAGTCCTACAACCTTTTATTGGTAAGTTTGTTGTGGTTTATTTCGATGACATCCTTATTTATTCAAAATCCGACGAGGAACGTCATTCTCACTTGTGGGATGTTTTCAATGCTCTCCGGGAGAATGAGTTATTTATCAACCTAAAAAAGTGTCACTTTTTCAGCACTAAGGTTGTATTTTTGGGATATGTTGTTTCTGTTGAGGGGATACAAGTAGATGATTCGAAAATTACAGCTATTCGGGATTGGCCTACTCCAAAGACAACATCTGAAGCTCGTAGTTTTTATGGTTTAGCTTCTTTCTACCGTCGATTTATAAGAGATTTCATCTATGTTGCATCTCCCATCCCTGACAGTTGGAAGAACAAGCAATTCATATGGTCTGATGAAGCCGAATCAAATTTTCAACTATTAAAACAAAATCTTACTTCTGCTCCCATTCTTGCACTACCTGACTTTGACAAACTGTTTGAAGTTCATTGTGATGCTTCAAAACAAGGTATTGGTGCAGTTTTATCTCAAGAAAGTAAGCTATTGAATTTCTTAGTGAAAGCCTCACAGAAGCCCGTCAAAAGTGGTCTACCTATGAATTGGAATTCTATGCGGTGATCCCTGCGCTACGAAAGTGGAGACATTACTTAATACATAAGGATTTTGTCTTGTACACTGATCACCAAGCACTCAAGTACATTCAGAATCAAACGCCATCAAATCGGATGCATTCAGGGTGGATTTCTACCTTGCAAGAATATACATTCTCTATTACATAAGTCCGGTTTGAACAATAAGGTTGCCGATGCACTTAGCCGTTTTACTAATCATAGCGCTCGTGAGTTACTTCTCGTTATTGTTCGTGCTGAAGTAATTGCATTCGAATCCCTTAAGGATTTGAATTCTACCGATCCCGACTTCTCCGTACTATGGCAAAAGTGTTCCTCCAAACAACAAGGTACCGGTGACTTTACTTTACATGATGGTTTTCTATTTAAAGGCAGCCGTTTATGTATTCCCGATGGTTCCGTCCGTGAACACCTTATTAAGGAGTTACATTGTGGTGGTCTTTCTGGCCACTTTGGGAGAGATAAAACTATTTCTCTCGTGGAAGCTCGTTACTTCTGGAGTTCTCTAAAAAAAGATGTTAATGACTTTGTGCGACGTTGTATGATTTGCCAACGTAGTAAAGGACATGCACAAAACACGGGACTATACATTCCTCTTCCCGTACCAAATGCTCCTTGGGAAGATTTATCAATGGATTTTGTGCTAGGTTTACCAAGAACTCAACGAGCTCACGATTCTGTTTTTGTGGTTGTTGATCGATTTTCAAAGATGGCTCACTTTATTCCTTGCAAGAAGACTATGGATGCGGTGACTACAACAAATCTATTCTTTCGAGAGATCGTTCGCTTACATGGAATTCCTAAGAGCATTACCTATGATAGAGACACCAAGTTTTTAAGTTGGTTTTGGAAAACACTTTGGACTCGTTTACAAACCAAACTACAATTTAGCAGCACGGCTCACCCTCAAACTGATGGTCAAACTGAAGTGGTGAACCACACTTTGGGCAATCTTATTCGCTGCTTATCCGGAGAGAAGCCTCGACAATGGGATTTATCTCTAGCTCAAGCTGAGTTTGCCTACAACTCGGTTCCCAATCGGTCTACCGGTTATGCTCCGTTTCAAATCGTCTATTCTAAGGTTCCTAACCACACATTGGATCTCGTTTGTTTACCATCTATTCCTAGTTCCAATGTTGCAGCTGATCACATGATTGAATCTCTTCAAGTGCTACATGACACGGTAAAGAAGAACTTGGAAGCTGCAAATGCCAAGTATATGCTAGATGCCGATCTTCGTCGTCGTTTTCGGTCTTATGATGTTGGTGATCTTGTTATGGTATACTTGAGCAAGGACCGTTTTCCTACAGGTACCTACAACAAGACTAAGTACAAGAAGATTGGACCTATGCGGATTCTTAAGAAGATTAGTGACAATGCGTATGTCGTTGACCTCCCAGCCAATATGAACATCTCGTCTACATTCAACGTCAAGGATATCTTTCCTTATTTTCCCGGCGACGATGTGTCTCTTCCTATACCGAACTCGAGGTCGAGTTCTCTTCAAGAAGGGGAGCCTGATGTAGAACATCCAGCAAGTCAAACAGTTATCTATTTATAGTTTATGTCTTTATTTATGATTTCCTTTTCCTAGCTTTGGCTTATTTCCTAGTTTAGTTTGATTTCCTACTTTGGTTTGATTTCCTTTTCTTGGTTCTAGTATTATTAGGAAACTTGAAGCCTATATATAAGAAGGCCTGGTATTGTAGAGGACACACATTCAATATTATTATTTGATTTATCAAGGTTATTTCTTAGTTATTATTCTCTAGTTTTCTTATTACTTTTGTAAATCTATTGATCTCACACTAGTTTTCATCGTTTATCGAAACTTTTATCCAACTTATACGTTTCCACTACGTTAGTATCGCTATGGACATAACTTGTGCCACCCGGCTTAAATTTGCCCGCTACTTTCGTTTTACCACAGTGGCAAATACAGTTCGCACGTCCACCTGACATGACAAACACGAAAAATTTGTTGAATCCATATGAATTGCCCTTAATTCCTGCCGGCACTTATTGTAATAACCCTGATCAGAGCATACACCGAGGTAAACAGCCCCCTCAACTTCATCAGGAACATAACAGAAAAAGGTCCAACACCATAACCAAAATTCCTTCCTTCCACATTACTATTGTACCTCCGGAAGCACCAAATGAAAGTGCACATTCTGGTTAAGTGGTAAATTATTCATGACAAACATGATAACTAAGGAGATAAAGACTAGAGAGAAAGATCGATATCAAATTCACATAATGATTGTGAAGTAAGAAATCAGCTTTGAGACCTTACATTTCCTATACTTCACTGTTTTTGGTACCAGAGTATAAAGATAAGATACTGTGACTTGCGTTGCTTTGACGACATAATGCATACATATTGACATTCTACAGATACATTTTATAAACATTTCAAGAAAAACATGAAACGAAATATTTTACTTTTGACCAGGTCCTATAAATAAATTCTATTAATTCACTACCCACTTAAGAATTTATCAACTCTGATGTTTACTTTTGCAGACAAAAACTTCATACAAATTGGTGGCTTAACACCTGCTAAAGCAAGAATCGAACTAGGCAAAGTCCATATCCCATCTCCACATATCAAACCAGAGGCAACCGCAGGACCAAATGCATCAGCTTTAGCCTTGTTTACTTTCGTCCACACAAACAAAATCAAGCTCCCAAGACACATATCAATCACAAAGTACGACCCTAAATAAAATGGTATTGCCATTGCCATCGGCAGCGGAATAAATCTAGACCACTTCTTTCCAACCGAGTCTCTAATTGCATTGATAAATATTGCTGCGGCAAAAAATCCATAGCACAGCTTTAAGCAGTTCTTGGGTAAACTTGAGAAACCTTCGACTCCTAATATTGCCATGTTACGGTATACAAGAGCATATGGGGCTGGATATTCTGACCCCGGTTGCCCTAGATCGTCAAAAGCTTTGACGAAGAGCCAAAATACACAAGGAGATATTATACAACCCATGCCAGTTCCAATAACTTGGCTGATAAACATGGACCTACAAAAGAAAACATTTTTTCGTTAAATTTAATACGAGAATTGGTGGAGAACGTTAACTATATAGATGAATCAGTAAATTCTTGTTGGCTAATTTGAAAAACAAATTATTTAGAAATTCATGGAACGGTACTAAAACGCCATTTGACCATCAGTTTTGAAGCAGACTCCCTGAAAAATGGTATTTCTAAGCTTTTTATATGGATCGGTCAGATGCCTGATGCATGTTTCATGATTTGTCATACGCTAAAGGTAAAATGGATGCATATTTCTCTACTTATGTGACATGATAATATCTTAGAATACCTTGGTGATGCTAGTGTCATGTAGCCGGTTTTAAAATCCTGCGTCAGATCCGAAGCAGTGGAGACGATATTCATCATGACACCACAGGCTGCAAGACCAGCAAGGACCCCACCATGAGAAGCCCCAGCCCAAGCGCCAATAGTGAAAATGGCCAGTTTCCCATATGTGGATGCAAGTGACCAATCAGTGAGACCACATCCATAGGCATTGCAGAAAGCTAGAACTGGCGCAAAGATATAGATGACCAATACATAATACCATTTGAGTTGGTGAAAAATGAATGGTAGAGTGATCGTGGAGACAACAGCAATGCTGATGTATCCAAGGACAGCTAGCCATGTAGGAATTTGGTCTTTGAGGAAGAGCTCAGTCCTACGTTGGTCATCGTAAGAGATAGATTTATTGGCTGTATGTGGTTGGTCCGCGACAGGAAGTACATCTCTGTTTCGTAGCTGATGAAGTAAGCCGAAAATTGTTCGGTTTAGAACTTTAACGAAATTGTAGAGACCGTCACCAAGGATCATTGCTATGGCAATGAAGATCTGTTATTAGCATACATGCAAACATTAGTTCAAATGAAAAAACAAAAGCTGAACTGCCCCTGCCAAGCTATCGACTGATACTGAAGTCAGGATACACAACTGGTATATCAAATTTTGAACCAACACTAAGAAAAATTTAACAAAAATATTTTTGTAATTTCTGTTTAATGAGAGATTAATAAGAACGCGCCACATACAAACAAGAGATATGAAAGAATAATTAATTACCCTATAGCCTTGGATTCCATGGAGGCTGCTAGGTTTGAGGTCTGCAGAGTACCAATCTCCCTTCCTAGTCTCTATAAGAGGCCACATAACTCCCCATGATAAAATACCTCCAACAAGCAAAGATATGTTTATGATGTATGGACAAATCATTCCAACCCCAACATAAGTAGCCGAGAAATCAAAGTAGAACCTGTTTCAATAATGTAAGTCAGGATCTAAGTTCAAGCTCTACTTTGTACAGTCTATACTCTTATCTAAAAGTTTATACGCACCTGTTCTCAAAGGCTTTGAGACCAAACGTAGGGAAGTTTATAAATCCACAGTCGTCTCCAGAAGTGAAAAACCATTGGAAGAAACCCCACAAGAAGCTAAATGAGAAGAACTTCCCCAACGCCTTCACTTGTTTCCTGAAAAGCAGAATAAAAGGTGAGAAAATCCAGGAGTTCAAAAGTATACGTGGAACCATTTCAGTTAAACACAGTCAAACTATTTTGGCCAAACTTACTTGCATGCCTCTTGTTGTAATCAATTTTGGCACAACTTCAGAAGTATAATCAAATTGTGGTTCGTCTTTTCTTTTTTGGGTTTATTAACTCAAATCTTAAATAACTCAACCAAGTCATAAAATATATAAACTGAAACCTTGCACTATGTAAGAAGTAACTGCTCAGTTATCTCTTTCCACATTTCACTCAGTATTTCTAAAGTATAATATGCATTCATTGGGTTTGATACACACACTAGTGAGTTTACGGAGAAATCTTACTTGGCCAGTTTAGCACCCTGTGGTGTGTGAAAGCTGTTGATAAGATGCGCTGTGGCAGTACCACTTGGGTAGATTAGCTTAAAGTCTATCACCATGATCTGCACAAAAAAGCATACCCGAAGCTACTTATAAATCAACACACTCATGACTAGATGCATGATGCATCACTCAAGTAAAGAAAGGAAATTAAAAAGAATGAGCTTCTTCTTCATTTTTTTTTAAACCCAAACTTAATGATTTATCGTTTTTTACCTTTCGCAGAGGCACGACGGAGAAGAGTCCAAGAAAACTAACGACGAAGAGAAATCCAATCATCCATCCTAAAGATGGGTTCTTAATGTTCTGTGCACTATTCTCTTCTGTTGATTGTTTGGCAATGGTTTCACTCATACCAAACAAGTAACTTCCAAAACCCCCTATCAATTCATAAAAAAGAAAAATTCAAAATCCATATTCAACAACAAATTAAGTTTTTTATAAGAATAAAAGGACATCTCTGTGGCATAAATATATGTAATGCAAGTTAAACTGAAGACTCTGAAAACCATATCTAAGACATCACTTGATTGCATGAGAAAAACATATTCAGATCCTCATGTAAGGCTGTCTTTGAATTGGATGTCTATCATACCTACCAACATAATTTGACTTCTTTACTGGAAGGAATATTAAATAACTTGGCGTAACTAGTGAGATGCTAAATGATACGAAGTAAACGAATTTCAAATTAAGATCTAATTCAAATTGAATTCCAACCCAGGAAACAGAAGCTAAAAATGAGGCACCTAAGAAACATCACAACTATCTCCCAAGTTTATTAACCTCTTCTGGGATGAGTTGCGGCGGTATTACTTGGTAACAACTTTTTTCTGGAACGCCTAACTAGGGTCTGAGTCAGATAAAACATTTAACGCGAGAGCCCTGAAGTTGAATAAAAATTATATGCGACTCAGTTGACAATCATCTAACTTAACAAAAATGACATAAAACAACCGATGATTTAGACGAGTGAAACAATGTGCTCGTCATTTTGTAGCACACCCAAATTTCATTAACTATCAATACGATAATATGTCGTTTTTGTTAAGTTAGATGGATGTCCATCGAATCGGACATATTTTTTATTTTATTTTGCAACCCTTGAGTCAGACATTTTATCTGACTCAAACCCAAGTAGAACATTGCTAGAAGAAAAGAAACGAACAAACTATAATATGACTTCAGGTCAACTCAGATGCAGCAAATCAGCGAACAAAACTGGCCAACAATGACTCAGAATTTGCTAAACCACTAAGCCCAGCTTGGCCTCTTAAAATGATGTTTGGTTGGTTTAGTATAGGCATAAACTTGAGCGATACTAAAAACATTGATTTCTTTTTATGGTACACAGTCCTAGCATGGTTCACCAATTAAAGGCTGGTGAACAAAAGACAGAGATCTTAAACACTACAGATCATATATCTTGTAACACTCAAGTGTCTCTATAGATGTATGTCCATGGAAGAGAAATCATTTAATTTTCTGGTTTAATGAAATCACGATGAGTCTTTCCGACAAACAAATAACTAGCAACTGTTTCTAGAAAGCATAATCTACATGGCTCAGAAGCCGTATTCAGAATCTCAACCCCTCATTTGCCAGTTTGCAAAAATCGACACAAAAATGATGAAACGGCACTGTTTACACCAAAGGGTACTTTTACAGTGTTGCACTGATTTGAAACTCCAGTAATCAATTGCTGTGAAGGTGGTGGTTTTTGCGAAATCATACAATTTACCTTCAAGAAGGATAAGTTTGGGCCCATAGACTGGTCCACTTTTTTTATTGCAGAGAGTTAGAAAAGTTGCTAATCACATTCTGAAATTCCACTCTTCCATCTATCCGTACATATTCCAGACTGTCTCACTCACAAGAATTATGTTCTCTCCTTTTGGTTTTAGAAACAGCAAAATAACTCCCATAAAAATTATTTCCCAACAAGTAGAGACGTGAAATCTGTGAACTTAGAAGAAGTGAATGGATAACATTCATTCCTAATTAAGGTCCTCAAATAGGACAGTACTACTTGGAAATAAGACTTTTCTGCTGGCATCTAGTCATGATTCATGTCTAGCCATTCGTTTTACTTTGTGTTTCTGAAACCACTTATTCAAGGAGACACCTGACTCTAAGTTTTCATCACAGATTACTTAACAAAAGCGACATGCATAGTTTTACACATGATGCTTAGACAAGTAAGATTTAAACATTAAGTAAGCAAACATCAAATTATATTGTCCGTCAATTCTGAAACTAGTATGAATCTGAATGATCTAAAATCATGTCAAATTGTTGCAAATTAGATAATGGCCCTAGAGTCGGGGGTTCTGTGATAAGGTCAACACTAGAACTAAGAAATTCAAAATCCAGACTACAGTTGCAAAATGTCATCCAACCTAAACCCCAAAACTGAATCCAAAAATCTTTAGTTGGAGTGAATGTCATATGCCACAAGGATCTATCCCAGTGGCACATGACATTCACCTCCAAAAAGAGTTTTTCGAGCTCAGTTGAAGAGTATAAATGGATTATTAAAAACTACCTGTTATCTGAAATCTCAGCCAAGTTGTTACAATTTGGCTGCTGGCTATAAAGTAAAAAAAATTAGCTGCCTGCTATTAAGTCAATCAACTAGGACCTCACCAATAATACATCAACTTAATTGCCTCCTACTGTATTAAGTCCAACAATTTAGCTGTTACACTTACATAGACTCTCAGTCAACATCATCCAGCTGCACAGTTAGCATGCGGAATGCTTGACTCTTTTTTAAGAGATGTGGGCCCAAAACTTCCAATATAAAATGTAAAAGTCTACTATGCAATCAAGCATTTTGGAGCACTAGTGGACTGGAACCTGGATTCTGGCTTATCAAATCTGATCCAATTAAAGTGGGGATCACATCACATGTCTCACACCAGCTAATTCATCACCTTAAAAAAAATAAAAAAATTACTTGAAGCATATTTACACAGACAGACTGAGATTTTAAACTCCCACAAAAAGCTATACGCTAATTTGAACAAACAACAAACACTTTCAGAAATGATGAGTTTCACATAAAAATCATAATCTACTAACGTGGGAGTTGTTTAGAGATTGCGTAATTCGTAGGAGGTCCATTATTTCCAAAATAATTCAATAAAATTGTTCAAATCAGACTATAGTTTTTTTTTTCCCTCAGGGGTTTATAATTTCCATATGTGCAGACTAGATACTGTTCCTTAACATGTGAATAATTTCTTATATTTGTTTTTAAACAGATGTAAAAATTCTTAGATGAACTTGAAAATTCTTATAATCCGTATTGATTATCCCAATACTGAAGCCCAGGTATAAAAATTCTTTTAGGATTTCTAATTCTATAGATTGCACTAATCTTGTTTAATTACTATGCTCTACGAAAACATTTTCACTTTAAAACATGAAGATTGTCAACAGTGTTACGTACAAGAAAACAGTTACCAAGGCTCCCCAACTTCAAAACTAGGATAACGACAATGACAATTCCTTTTTCAATATTCTTGTATTTTTTGTTACGCTTTTCTAGAAAAAGACAGAGAGAAATTCCAAACCATTACCCCAACAGGCAGTGAAATTTTTATCAAAAATTAAAAATTCAGAAAACAACAAGGATATTTTAGTCAATTAACAATCGGTCAAACATTTTAAAATTTTGATTAAGCTACTGTAATTATTGACACAAAACCAGGCAATCCTTATCATGAATCTTCTTCAATCAATCAATTTCCTAAAATATATGTGCATCACTAAAAAAGAATCTTATACCAAATAAAAATCAAAAGAGTTGATAAGGAAGGAAGAAGAACATACCACTGAAAGCAATACCAGAAGTAGCAACAACACAAGTCTGAATCACAGTATTTTCCTGCCTAGTAAACGGTTGCTTCAACATTCCTGATTTCTCCAATATCTTAGTCCAACTTTTCACAAAGAAAAAACCTAATAAACCAGCTGATACATTCAAAGAAGGTATAATCCCAGTTGTTAGATTCAGTTTCATAACAATGAAACTAAACAATATCCCTAGTATCAAACTCACAACAAATGCTCTAACAGTTAATTGTTGTTGCCATGTTGGTACTATTTCATTCTCAAATACTTTCTCAATTGATGGCATCATCTCATCTTCATCACCTTCACCATTACCGCCAGTAGTAACTCCGTTTCTTCTTTTTCTTAATCCATTGTTATCTATCTCTTTATCATCTGTTTCGAGCTCTGGTATGTCTCGATCTAAAGCTGGTGTACTCTCCATTTTTTTGTCTACAGAGAAGAAGAGAAAAGAAAAGGAAACTAACTTTTAGAGTGCGAAGGGAAAGATGGAATCCTTTTGGTTTCTTGGGAAACTTTATTTATAGAAGAAAATGGAAATGCGATATTAGTCGTTATCTAGTGTGTCGCGTGGTTATTTAGGACAGTGGTATATACTTTCCAAAATGTCTCAAGTCTTGAATTTTAGTTTTTTTGTTTTGGTCTTCTTGTGAACGCAGTGATTGTTACTTGAGCTTAATTTATTTTTTTGGGTACAAACAATATGATCTTATCTGATCCAAGGTATGTGCAAGAGGAATTCAATAGTAGTTTTTTTGGCTTTGACACCACAGAGGAATTCAATAGTTAATATCATATGCTACTTGTTTGAATTTTTCCACAGCAAACATTATGGGATGCATTTTTAATTGTGCTTCAATTTATGTATACTACTTCACCATACTCTCATGAAACTGAAAGATTTTCTTCCAAATAATAGCAATATTTTGATTCATTCTTGCTCAATGTTGGATATTTTATCTTGTACTGAAAGAAGCAAAAGCAAACGTATCACTAAACTGCTGATTTTTTCTGTGACTCACCATGTGTATCAAAGAAAGAAAAAAAGTAGTTCACACTGTGAACCATGGAATTTTTTATATCATAATACTCTAAACCTGGCTAAATTTGGATCCATGAGTGAGTATTTGGCCCCATGGAAATAAATTAGAATAAGTTAAAATAAGGATATTTTAACACCCACCCCTTAGCAAAAAAAAAAATCGGTGGATACAATGACAAACATAAGCCGATTTTATTTTAAGTCCTCATTCCTGAAAACGACTGCAATAATCGGTCGTTAAATGGTCCATAAACGACCGATTGTTGCTGTCATTTTTCATATCTGGAAAACGACTTGCATAATCGGTCGTTAATTGGTCCATCAACGGTCGTTAAATAGACTATTAACGACCGATTGTTGCAGTCATTTTTCGTATCTGGTAAACGACTGACATAATCGGTTGTTAAATTGACTATTAACGACCGATCTCCGTAATCGGTCCATTCTGTAGATCCTTAGCACCGATCAAGTTTAGGTCAGTCCAGAATCGACACATATACACCAATACAAGGACCGATTATGTTATCGAACATTAATTGATCCATAATCGGTGATTGCTAGTGCTCCTATGAACCGTTTATGTTTACAATCGGTCCATATATGCCAATATAAGTGCCGATTAATCTCCTAAAATGAAACGACGCCACTGAATTGAACTAACCCACACTAAATGAATTACAGAGCATTATGAAATCTAAAATAACAAGAATTGAAATGAAAAATGATTAGTCACAAGACCACAGACCAATCAATCATGAGTTACATTTACATTAATCAATCATAAGACAAGTCTGATCCTGTACAAATGTAATGTGTTCCAGCAAAAGGGATGTTGCAGAAGTAAAACCAGCAAGTTCCACAACACTCTCATCACAAAAACAGCCCAACAATAAATTAAATAACCAAATATTTAACAAGAGAAAAGCTCACATAGTTATGACAGACATTACCAACACCTGGTAGAACAATCCCAACCCAATCAATAACATTCATGACCTCCTTCAGATAAAAATGGAAACAGAAACAGAGTATGGAAAGTCCATACCCGTAAACTAGTTGTATAACAGAAACCTGCAGTAAGTAGAAAAAAGAGATTATCAAGATACAATACTCATACAACTCTACATAAATGCTCAGAAACCAATTGAACGCCAGAATACAAAATAACATTATCTGAATTGAACTCACTGGAGCTAAAGACAAGGCCTTTAACATCAACACAGCTCCAAATATATCCGTAAGAAAACCTGTAATCCAAGCTTTATTGAACGCATATGCCTTCACCACCTAAATACGTTTAACAACAATCACTTTGACATTCTATAATATACCCAGTTTTGACAATAGAACAACACTGACCATGAAACACTAACAAGATATACCAAGCATAATGACACAAAAGTATGAATCAAAATCAAGCTTCTCTGTAACAACATCTCAAACTCAACATGTCTATAATGCAACACCAACATACAACAAAAGGGATTGTAGTACAACAAAACATCCAATCAAGCCCAATCCAACATTTCTTCTTGCTCAATTGACCTATGATTCAGAAATTGATTCAAGAAATACAGAAATTCAACAAGAACCCATTATTGGAAATCAAAAACCCTAGGAAAGAAGATTACCTTGAGCTTCAAAGAAAGAGGAGGACGAATGACAGTTCCTTTCTTCTGTAAGACTTTCCCAATATTATCCCCTGTTGTTGCTGATCAAGAGTTGAAAAATATTTAATGTCTTCAGTCTTCATCTAATTAACATTACTAGGAGCAAATTTAGTTTCTCAAATTTGTGCAGAAATCATAAACGGATGATAATCTTTGACGAAATCAAGTAATTCACACATCATCACAACCAATTCAACAACCTTTTCTTCAATTGCAGCCAACATAGTCTTTAATTCAACAAAATAGAATAAATCAGAATTGTTACGTCTATTGAATGGAATATAGCCGATATCGAAGAAGAGATTTTTGTGCTAAAATTTTCAGACCAAAATTATTCTTCGGTACAACCAGATTTCCCCTTGCGATTCTCGTCTCGAAATTGTACCAGTGATGCAAATGGAAGTGATTTTAAGGATGTGGTTTGGATTTGAGTGATGAGAAAAGATATTGGCGAGGATTTAGAGCCGGTTTGCAGAAGATATGGTTTTGAAGAAGACATATTGAAGAAGTA
>JAJJMA010002135.1:0-10058 GCA_023529015.1 Papaver nudicaule
ACATGTAAAAGGACATTAATCAAAGAATAAAGCGTATAATAGATTATGCTTTAGTTTTATTACTACAAGGATATGATCCTAAGGAGCTAGAGGAGATACAGACCTAATCCCTCTCTTGCCACTTAGGTTACACCCAAAGATTCCAACCCTTACAATGTTTTTCCAAGCTCACCTTATATAGGCCGAGCTTGGGTGGTTTACAACTAATAAGACAATGGACTCAATCGTGGTGGTGTCAGTCCTTGTCGAGTAAGGCGGTTCCTTCGGCGGTACTCCGAAGATGGTTCTGGGGCTTCGGTCCTTCGAGGCAGGGTCCGAATCCCTTTCTTCTGATTCTTCACTCGGCGTGCTTGGACTTATCTTTCTTTGGTATGGTCCCGAAGCTTCGCTAATTCTTCCTTTGGTGTGATCTTGCTTCTTGGATCTCTGACACGTGTCCCGAGGGGTTTTACCCTCCACAAGGAGAGTTGTGTTTGTTGACCCAATTGATGGAAGGAGGATGCGTTGTTACTTGGGAGAGAGATTCCAGATGCAGCTAAATAGGGAAATTGTAATCACATGTAATCCTCCGGAATTGGAAACAATTAACAGTGAGGAATTTGTAGTAGTAGGAGATCACTATTAATGCTGTCGATGAGAGGGCGTATGACAGGTTCTGGGTTAACAAGAGTGTTGGACCTTATATGTTGCAGTGACGATGGTGATGACAGAGTTCTTGTCTGTTGCTACTGCGAAAAAACAACCAAGTTTTCTACAATACTCGAGGAAAATAAGAAAGAAAATCAAGCTTCGACTTCAAAGTCCCCAACCACTTGGGATAAAATAAGTTTGAAGCTTAAAAGACCAATGTAACTCCTTTGAGAAATACTCATTCGTAATTTTCCGGCTAATAAGTGTAATCAACATATTACTCGAATGAGCGGATGCTTAAATCTAAGTTTATTAATTAATGAAAATTTCTTTTTTCTAAAATTGGTTCCAATTTATATTTGTTTGGATGATTATTGGACATCCAACAGAATCATTTTCGCATACACAGTGTCTGTGGATTGGTGGTGTAACGGGAGTGTGAGAAAAAATGGTTAGAATGAAAGTATTGCCTTGGTGTAAACCGAGTGTAAAAAAAAATGATCAAACTGTGTGGCGCTGGATGATAGAGCGCAACTATGTAGCGCTGAACCATAGAGCGCATATTCGAATATTCTTATGAGAATATTCGATTCGGTGCTGAACCATTGATTGTCGAGTTACTTTTTCACCGATGAACCGTCAACGCAACACAGATGCTCATACTTCCAACGCTACTTTTATCTAGAGAGAGAAGTATAACTTATGGAATAGGCGACGTTTTTGCTAGCACTATAACTCCATAAGACTTAGCCTAAGTACTTTATTACTTACATATGATCCATGACTATTGTACACGGTGATTTGTGATTAAATGTTTGTTTGTTTAAGTGCGCAATTAATTGAACTATGGGATGTACAATTAATTTATGATCCAGATTTGTCGAAAAACGCAAGTCGCAAACAACACACCTTAGTTTCTAATGATGGGATGTTACCATGAAATTAAGTATAGGAGCGTAACCTAGGTTAAATCCGACTGATTTTGCGGCGGATTGCTAAATGACACATAAATACCTTACTTTCACTAGGTTAAACTTGGCGGCTCTTGCGCTAGGTTATCCAGTGGGAAGAATTAAGAGAGTGGCTCTTTCGCCTTTGTTGATTTAAGTTTTTTTCTGGAGTAAGCTTATGGTAGGTGAAAAGGAGGGGATATCAAGTACACCACCAACTTTTGAATTCGTGAACCTAGTTTATTAGATTACTTGAACGATCTTGCTAATCAATATTCAAGCAATAACCTATATCAAGTTCTTTATTCAAGAACCGAATCCCAACAAGAACAAGTTCTTGTAGATCTCAAAGAGACGGACTCACTCAAAGGTTTAATCAACAAACTTGCAATACTTTAACTATATCGATCAGAGATAATATAATGCAGAAGGTAAAAGTAAAGCAAGACACCATAAGTTTTGTTAATGAGGAAACCGCAATCCAGCAGAAAAACTCAGGGACCTAGTCCAGATTTGAACACAAACAGTATTAAGTAAATACAAACGCTGTAATTGAAACTAAATTAAACCCTCCAAGCAATTCAAAAACCGTTATGCTCTTACGTCTCTTGGCTCCCGCAAGAACATACACACTTGATTCCCTTAGCTAAGTTCATTTATTGATAAGGTTACTCCACAGTCCTTCGTGAATGCTGGCACTACCCTGCCTCTAACATGACGCCTGGTTGTACTCGATTTGTTTTTAAACAAAGAATACGAAAGGTGATCTCCATTGGATTTAAAATCAAGGTTAATGAAAATCGATATACCAACTAGGGCTTATTGATCTAGCCTTGTGTTGGTATAAAATCTACTTGGAGACTTTATACCTAACAACCATTAGATTACAACACACATACAACAATTAGGAGAATTATTCTAGCATTGAACATGATAACATGATAACAATATCGAGAAAGACTAATTATATTCGTAGATAGGATGAAGATCATGGCATTAGTTAGATATAAAATTTCTCTGATTATATTTACATGGATGTTTGTGCTTAAAGACCTGAGGAGATTTATACTAACCTAATCACACTCAAACATCCCAAGACATATCAAAAAATCCAATCCCTACAATGGAGACCGAGTTCGTATTTTATAGGCCGAACTATGAATGAATCACAGCTAATAAGACAAAATACACAACGTGGTGGTGTCAGAGGTTGTCGAGTAAGTCGGTTGCCTTCAGAATGTCTTCGAAGTATGACCGCTATTTTGATGTTCCTCGACATCTTCTGGGTGCTTGTTTCTTCGAAGATGCCATGTTCCTTTTTGTCCTTCGGACCTTCGATGTATTCCTTCCTTCGTAATATATCTATGGCTCTTATGAGTTATTCGGTGCTTCGGTCTTAGTGTTCCCTTTTGGTGCTTCTTCATCATGAGGTTGACATGTGTATCGATAGTTTTGTACCCCTGCAGTTTGCCTCTTTTCTTTCCTAGTATCGAAGATGCTCGGGAAGGAAAATTTTACTTCGATATCGACTTCGTGACACGTGCCCAACTACCTACTTGAAGTGACGTTTCCGTGACACGTTCTGCATGTTCCCGAGATTTTAAATACCTTTTGACCTTCCAACCTGCAGCGCCAGTTTCCCTCTCCACTATTTAAGTTTTATTTTCTCCCTCTAAAAAACTTTAGCCTTTTCGCATTCATCTTCCTCAGCTCCGACTTCTTTCTTTTTCGAAAACTCCAGAATTTTTCTTTTGATCCAGAGCTTATCAAGCAAAATTCTTAGGTACCCCTTGCTTTATTTTGTCTATCAATTCTAAAGGTAGGTCTTTTCCTGCTTCTGTCACCTTTTAGGTTTCAATCCCTTCACCGCTGCAACTTCCGTTTCCGGCCTTATTCCTGCTTTACTCCCTCATATTTCCTTTCCTTCCTTCTTATAGCTTCCCCTTCTAAAATCGAGGCTCTTTATCTCGAAAATGAAGAATTTAGGTTTTAAACCTGATTCTTTTGGCATAAAGTCCGTCAGCTCTCCCGACGGTCGGCTGTCTCCAAAACTAGTCGAGGAATACCAGTGGTGAGGATATGTTGTTAGTTACACCTCATCAGATTTTTTTCGGGATGATTCCACCACTGTATCGACCCTCTAATCCCTAACTTCTTGAAATCCTTTGCTCCCTGTCAGGTCCTCGAGGGGTAATGCGGCTTACATGTAGCTCGATTCAACTGATCAATATATGGGTTACAGGCTCCAAGGACAATTCTGAAGTTGGTTCAGTGGCAAAGTACTATTTCACTTTTTCTGCATTTTGAACCTTTTCTAACTATTGATAATGAAGTTGCTCCTTGGGAAGTTCGCTTCAGACCTGTGAAGAGAATAAATAACATAATCCCTGAATTTCCTGATTATTCGGTTGACGAGGATTGGTATTTGGAACCTGTGTTGCTTACTGGTCCTATCCTTCGAGGTTGGAAGGATTCAGGCTACTTTTTCCTTCGAACGGACTTTGAGGAGGGCCATCAATTCTCAACTCAACATCTCTTCACAGTTCATTTCTCTGATTAGTAGAATGAGTTATCTCGCAAGGCTTTGCAGAAGAGGAAAGGTACTTCTGAAGATGTTCCAAGAGATTTGAAGCGTGCCCGCACAGGGGAGGAGAATATGGATCAGGTAACAAACACTAACTGATTGGAATGTGTTATTTGGAGTATTAATACTTGCCTCTGTTTGTTTCTTGAGAAAGACGAATCTTTTCTTGCAGGGCAAAGCTATCGCGGTTAAAGCTTTAATTATAAAGAACACTTCGATGAGTTACCAATTTGGTGTTAAGAAGAGCCCTACCAAATCTCGTAAGGTTTCAAAGAAGGATACTGATGGGAAACCATCCAAAGCAGTTTCAGTGACCAAGGATAAGTTGATTACGAAACCCCTGGGGAATAATTTAAAAGCGAGTCTCGTAGATAAGCAACCTATTTCGAAGGTTGTTAATGTGCCAAAATCTGGCAGTATTTATGAGAACGTGGCTACCCCTGCCTCTGCTTTGTGTACTGTTATATCGAGCACCCCTGCCTCTGCCTTAGATTCTATTGCATCTGTTATTGCTACCATTTCCCGTTTTGACCACTGCCTCAGTCGAAGTTCCAGTCAAACCTTCAAGAAAGTTTATCCCTCTTGTTGATATTTTGCTTCCTCGGAAGGAGAAAACTACTGATTCTACTGATTTTCCAAGGAAAGTATTTCTCAGTCACAGTTTGAAGTTCCCATCTGCTCCAAGTTTTGCTGGTAAGCATGTCCAGCCATATACTACCAAGAGATTCAAGGAGGTGTTGCAGGAGAATCATAATCCCTGTGATTTTGCCAAGGAGGTTTCTTCTCGGTTTAAATCTCATGCCTCAGATCCCCTGCATTAACACTTGATCCAGAGTTTTGTAAGAAGTTTGGTGACATGTTTGGGGGGGATGCCTCGGAGAAGGTTGTGATCCTCGTAATCCTTCTTTCTCCTACGAATAAAGCCATGCTTGTGCTTCAAATGGTAAGGGTAGTTTGATTCCTTTGCTCTGTTGTTTCCCTAATTACCGTTAATCCGGTGGTTTTTTTCATTTTGGTAGGGCGATCATCATATATCAGGTTTCTTGACCTACTCCTTTGGTTTGTATGGTGAAGTTGATTATTTTAAACGCAAATTTCTTCGAATGCAAGAGGAGATGGCTGCAGAGAAGACTCGCAGTGTGCACAAGAGGATGCAGTTAGCAAGTATGCATTTTTTCTCTGCCGATTTCGATGTCCTTCTTGATTTACTTTTTGCCATTGCTAAAAAAGGGGAATTAGAAGAAGAGAAGGAAAAACTTCGTCGAGCTAACCTAGCTCTCAATACTTACTCACAAGCCGTAAGTATACCAATGTTGCCTACGAACTTGACAAAGGTCGTCGAGATGAATTCGATCGACTTGTGAGGGAGAGGTCTGATGCTCAGGATGACCGAGATTACTATAAGAAGAAAAGGCTAGAAGCTGAGGATCTTCTAGTCGAGGAAAAAAGGAAAAACAAAAATTGAGCAACTACTTCAGTACGAGAAGAATAAGAATCAGAAGAATGCCCAAGAACTGCACCAGTTCCAACTGGATATTACTCGATTGACTCGAGAACGTGATGCTGCTCGGAAAGATCGGTCGGTTGGTATCTCTGGTAACGTTGTGATTGAAAAATTGTAGGAAGAGATTAAAAATTTGAGGGTGCAGAATGCGGCCTTGAAAATACTAACAAAGATTTGACGAAACAAATGAGGGGATAAAGGGAGGTTGTAACGAGATAAGCATGGAGCTTGCAAAGGCTAAGACATCGAAAGATCACTTTTTCCCAGTTAACGAATGCGTATCGAATTGAACTCGCCAAACTGGGGTGGAACCGACTGATGATATTAGGAAAAGAGCTACTAAACCCCGTTTTACTAATCAACATGAGGTTACTGATTATGTGATTATGAAAGAAAGTAGGATACTTAGCTTGAAACCTTTGTTTATGAAATTTATATACCCCCAATGTGTGTTCTGATATAGCTGTTTTTTCTTCTGCAGGCATCGAGGCCAATTTGGTGCACCAAGTTACAAATGCTGAATCTGCAGGGGATGATATTGTTGCTCAACTGATTGCGGAGTCCACCCAAAAATTGGAGTTTGAAAAGAAAGCTAAGGATCTTGCCAAGAATTGGCCTAGGAGCACATGCTTCGAACTGCAGATGCAAGTAGGCATTCTCGGGAACTGGAGATCGAGCGTAAACGCCATTCGAAGGAAGCAGAGACAAATGCCCAAGACTTAGCTACCGAACGCGATATTTGCCATAGGCGCGAAGAGAGTTTGAGGAATGTTATAAACGCTTTTGCCCTTGTACACCCTCAGCTCCAACATGGAGAAGCTGCAGAAGAGCTACTCGTACGATCAGCGTTGACCTCTTCCCTTACTACGAATAAGGTTTGCCGAAAACATGGCGGATCTCTCTTTAGATCTATCCGGGTTGAACCTGCCGGCTATGGGGCTGTTGGTGCCGATGATTCTGATTTGGAGCTTCCTGATGATGAGTACTTACTTCCTCATGAGGTTTTTGTAAGACTTGTTAATGAAGAATTAGGTCGAAGAGCTGAACAAAGGGATGTGTCCAAAGACAGAGATTCTGATGACAATGACGATGATGACGATTCCAAAGATGATGCTCCAGCCGACTCGAGAAAGAACCTCGAGAATGATTTGAAGGATGAATGCGAGAGTGACGCCGAAGCAAATGCTGGGAAAGGAACTAAAGATGACAGTAGAGGTGTTGAAACAAGAAGTCCTAATGATACTGGCAAAGGGAATAGTAGAGGTGGAAAGGATGTTGTTTTTGATGTTATTTCAAGGTGAATAGTTACGTGTTTCGCGAGTCCCAGCTGGAATATAGTGAAGAAGAAGATACTGAAGCTATGAAGTAGAATGCTCCCTTAAATGAAGAATCCTCTGTCTTTTGTAATCAAACTTATGAAGAATATTTGGAGTCAGAGGAAAGAACTTGGGATTTAATGAAGGATTTTCGCAGCCCTCGCTATGATGTCTCCTCTGGTGCACCCTCTTCTGATGTTTAGAAGCGAGCTTTGCTTGTCCTTGATTCTTCATGCTATTTTGTACTTCGAAATTCTTTTTTGTTTTAGAATGAATATTTTTGCCACTTGTTTTTATGATTATACCTGCAAATATGAAGTTTTTATTTTTTGACATCGAAGAGTGCCTTCTTGTTTTGTATTTCTTCGCCTGGCGACTCGTGATCAGGCACAAAGTTTACCTTGCAAATTCTAGGCTCCTAAGGTTACTTAGAGTGGAACCGTGGGGATTACTTCGATGTGGAAGGCATTAAACCAAGCTAGTGGGGGCTTACAGATCACCCTTCCCAAAGGCTTTGAGTTACTTGCCTGGTTTAACGCAAATACTGGCTATCAAGACCATAGGTACCCGTTTTGCCTCATTACCTTAGGTTGGGTATCGAAGATATTAAATATCTTCTGAGAGGACATGATGGTGTCCTGATTACCCCCGTTTAGCCTAAGTAAAGTAGGAATCTTATGGTTGGTAGCTGTTATTCTGGGTCTCGATAATAAAGTAGCACAATGGGGGAGTGTCGGACAAGGCTGGAGCTTAGACATGGTACTGTTATCCTATCGCGGCCTGGAGTTTGACTCTTTTGTTCTCGCTTGCCCCTTCTCGAGGCTATATTTGATTTTTTGGAGGAGTTCCCTCGGCTGCGTAACTCGCCTATCATTCCCGTGAATGTAGGCTAGTTAGCTGCCTCGGGGTTCCATCCGCCCTAAAGGCAGATGTTAATCCCATTTATCATCCCCTCGACGCCTCAAAAGAGAGGTCCTCATGGTCGTATGGTAGTGGGTCAAAATGCCTCTAGCTCATGTAGCTTCGATGCAAAGTACCCACCGCTAACGGGGTATCTTGTGGGTAGAGTACTGTGTCATGTAGCTCGTAGGGCCCTTACGGCTACATGTACCTCAGCTCTGTGCCTACTGCTTGAGGACTTTTTTGTGCCTACTGTTCGAGGACTTTATTATAATTGGCATCAGGGCCTTGGCGTCAAGGCCTTTAATTTCATTGCGTCAAGGCACTAGGGGAGATATGGCATCATGGACCGTTCGTTTATATGGCATCGAGGCCTTAGGAGATGTGCCTAATCAGGTAGGGCTTTTTTGCCTAATCGAATAGGATCTAGAGTTTGATTCGAAATATAACAGGTCAAGCTGTTTTACTTCTTCTACTAATGACATTCAAAATGCTTTGGTTACATATGGAGTTTTAATTAAGATGCTTCAAATTCTTTCCTTCGACTGGAGTGCTCAATCTCTGTCCTTCGAGGTTGATTAAGTTGTAAGTGTCATTTCCGAGTGCTTTTTTAATGACATACGGTCCTGTCCAGAATGGCTCTTCCTTAGAGATTACCTTCTTGACATTGTGTGAGCATACTTCGTTTACTGTTCCTTTTGATGATGATGTTTTATTGTTTGCTAACATGAATTGTTCCCTTCTCTCGGAACAATGACTTTTTCCTTTATTAGCAGATGTTGTAGCTGGTTTGGAAGTTGTCTTTGAGTTTTTCATGGTGCTTCTAGCCATTCCTGCTTCAACTTCAGCAATGAATTCCTTGATGCTGGACTCGGTTATTTTCAGGTGCTTGTTTTGACTTGAGGAATCATACTTCGAACCCTCCCTCTGTTGGATATGAATCTCTTTACAGACACGAGCTTCAACAGGATCTCCCATTATTTCTGCAATTCCGAGCGGGTTGGGAATCGAATTCTTCTATGGAGTGTGGAAGCTACACCCATTAAATTGTGTAGCCAAGGCCTGCCACAATGGCATTGTATGGAGAATCAATGTCAACTGCACAAAATGATGTTGGTAGTTCGAGCTTTCCTACATAGATTGTTAGAGACAATTCTCCTCTAGGCATCGAAGGTTTTCCATTAAAACCAAAAACATTGTCTGTCGAGGGCACTAATGCAGCATTTTCTCAAAATAGCTTATCATGAGTCTTGCCAAAGAGTATATCGACGGAACTGACAGGGTCTACCAGTATTCTTGTCATTGCCAAATTTTCAATGTGCAAAGTTATGACCATGGGTCGTTGTGTGATCTTACTCCATCTGGGATGTCCGCGGCAGAAAAGAAGATTGGTGTCTTCTGCCATTCTTCGAGTGGTTTCTTCATTGCTAAACTCATTATTTATTTTCCTTCGAAATCTCTTTTGAGACGACATTCGCTGACCTCAGCATGCACTATCGAATTACAATCGTCAAATCTTGGAATATCTCGATCAATTGTTATTACGTATGCCCCATGTTTCTTTTCTTCTTTCAGCTGTGGTTGGTTTGGAGGTGGGTGTGGTAGTTCTAGAAGATAGTTGAATTTTCCATTCAAGATGAAGTAGTGAACTTGGTCTTGTGCTATGATACAGATCTCAGTGGAATGCCCATAAAATTTGTGGAATTCGCATAAATCCCTCGAATTCCTTGTGTGAGGTGGCTGATTTCCCCTACTTTTTGGGTATCGAATCTCGCTTGCTGACTCGGATTGTTCTGTTAATACATAAATATTGTTGGTCCTAGAAGCCTCGACCAGAAGCAAGGAGGCACGACAAATAAGGGGAAGCGAACTACAAAGTCATCCCGAAGTATACCACTACTACGGTAACCGAAGCTAAAGAACGAAGGAAGGCACCATCGACTCAAAACGCGTTATAAGCTGTCACATCAACACTTTATAAGGTTACAGAAGACTAGGGGCACGCATCAACACACGACTGGACCAGACAACGGTATAAAGCAACCTAATGGATAAGAATTAGGACATCAAGAACATCAAGGGGTCTGCATAGTAAATATGTACACCAAATGAGAAGTGTCAATACTTGAATGGATAATAAGGGCGGCGTACAGAGACCAGCTGTCGACGAAGAC
>JAJJMA010002138.1:0-14352 GCA_023529015.1 Papaver nudicaule
CGCCAACAAGAGGAAGTTACAGTTCATGTCATGCTAGGTACATGACACGTGATTTTTTTTTTCTTTTCCAGGGACGCCATGGGTGGTGGCGCCTTGGCTCCATGTCCCTCTTGCCGGGGCTCTAATCTTCTAGTGGTCTCCTCTTTCAAGCATAGTACGCCTTCAGCCACTTGCCGTTAATGACAGTCCCCTCTGCTTTTCCATCCATAATGACTATCTTGTAGTATCCACTCGCAGATGCCTTAGAGATGACATACGGACCTTCCCAGTTCGGAGAAAATTTTCTTGTTGGATGTATTTTTCCGTCTTCAGCACCAGGTCCCCTACTTGAAAAGTTCTCGGCTTCACGGCTTTGCCGTATGCCCGGGAGAGCCTTTTCCGATACATTTCTATGTGTTTTTCCGCTTTGGTTCGTCTTGAATCCAGAGAGTCTAGCTCTGTTATTCTTGAATCTGCTACCCCGACTTCATCCCAATGAACACCGCTTGCTGCTGCAATGCGAGCGGATGGCACTTTAATTTCTGCTGGTAGTATGGCGTCGGCGCCATAGACCAGCGAGTAAGGTGACGTCCCGGTGGAACTTCGTGGAGAGATCCTGTAGGCCCATAGCGCCATAGGTAACTGCTCGTGCCACGACCTCGGGTTGTCGTGTACAGTCCTGCTAATGATCTGAATCAACGTCTTGTTGGTACTCTCCGCTTGCCCGTTTCCCCGAGGGTAGTATGGAGTCGAGCAAATGTGCTGGATCTCGTACCTTTGGAGTAACTTCGCTACATCTTTGTTAACAAATGGCGTCCCATTATCGGTAATGATATGTTTAGGGATTCCAAACATGCAGATAATGTATTCCTTGATAAATGCCGCGATCGTGACTCCAGTTGTGCTCTTCAGAGGTATTGCTTCCACCCATTTGCTGAAGTATTCTGTCGCGGTGACAATATACTCTTGGTTCTTTGAGGAAGACGGGTTGATCTTCCCAATGAGGTCGAGTCCCCAGCTGTAGAATGGCCAAGGGCTACTGATTGATCGTAGTGGTAAGCACGGGGTGTGGATGAGATTCCCGTGAGTTTGGCACTTGTGACACTTCTGCACAAACGACACCGCGTCATCCTCCATAGTCGGCCAGTAATACCTTTCATGAATCTGTAGAAACAGTTTCCTCTTCCCTTGGTGTTCAGTCTCGTGTGCCTCCTTCAGAACCATGGGGATCTCCTCTTCCGACAAGCAGCAGAGTAGACTTCCCCCGTAGCTCTTACGATATAATACTCCTTCATGGTAGACGAACCTCCTGGATCTCTTAATTAGACGGCTGGCTACGTGTTGATCTGTTGGTGTCTTTTCGTTGAAGTATTTGATGAAAGGTTCCCTCCAATCTTCGGAAGGTTGACATACCAAGGCTTCGGATTGATGAGGAGGGGTTTGACAGTTGGGACACGCCTCTTGTAGGGCTCGGGATTGTGCCTCAATCGTTGGCCAGTAGTACCCAAGTCTCTGAAGTCGTCGATATAGGGTTACGACGAGAGTTTGCCCGCAGACTTCGTTATGAACACGTCCGAGCTGTTGTTGTGCTTCAAGTCCCCCCAATCATTGCGAGAGTGACCCATCTGGGTTTCTGTGGTATAACACCCCATGGAAGAGAAAGAAATGTTTTAACTCTTTAATGCTGAGTTTCCGCTCGGTAGTATAGTGATCGGTCGAGAAACCGACTATTGTTATACCGCAAGTGCACGGTGTCGAAGA
Organism: Papaver nudicaule; assembly: GCA_023529015.1. Classification (NCBI taxonomy): domain Eukaryota; kingdom Viridiplantae; phylum Streptophyta; class Magnoliopsida; order Ranunculales; family Papaveraceae; genus Papaver; species Papaver nudicaule. The sequence goes on from JAJJMA010002138.1 coordinate 1,741, forward strand.
TGTAGACAACAACAAGTACGGGTTGTCCCACAAAGAGTGTTTGAGATACTGATGTAGAATTAGAATAAATAAATAATAATCAAGATGAAAGAATAGAAACCAATATGAAAAAGACGTCAAGGTTTCAGGAATCCATTGTAAAGTCGAAGCAACTGTATTCTTTCGCAAAAGTCTTCTTAATCATAATTCCAAAAAGGTATGTCTGGTCTTGACCGAAAAATTGATATCCGAAGTACTCAATATACGTGGCATAATGAGGCAAAGAAAAATCATAAAACATTAATCAATCGGGTCGATAAAATGGTTTTGTCGATTACCGGACTATGAAGTATACATGGCATAAATCATGAAAGGAAATACAGACAAATAACCATTAACGAAGACGCTCAAACAATATTTATTAAGCACAAATAATTAGACTTCATTCATGAAAACAAGAAAACCCGACATCTACAATTTCATCCCTATCCCTAACAAGAAAACTAGCAACTCATAGGTTTACTAAAACCTAAGAAAATATCAAAGAAAAGTCTGGAGCCTTGCGACTCCAAACCCTAAATCTGTCTGCCTCCTCTTGTAGCCTGCGTCCCCTTTTATACTCCACAAATCCACCGACCTTCCTTTCGAATCGTGCTTTGAGCCACCCGAAAATTCTGCACCCCCTCCCGCCGTCCCTCCCCTTAGTTGTTTTGGTCCCCCCTTTAGTTTTACAACTTTTTTAAATACCAAACTACCCCTCACATGATTAGTCCTAATCATTAGATTAGAGTTAATAATAAAATTAGAGTTAAGTATATAATTAAGGTTTTAGATTATATAGAGAGAGAAAATCAGATTTTTGGGATGATTTTTGTGTTGAGAGGGAAGAAAATTAAAGAGGGAAAAAAAAGAAAAATTTAAGGTTTTTTGTGTGATTCTTGTTTTGTTTGTGTGTTTTGTGAAATGTTTGGGGGGGATAACATTGGTGAACCTCCACGTAACAAACATACGATGATCGTTGCGAGAAATCCGGTTATGGGAGAATCTTCATCGTCACGAAACGTTTTACCGGAAACTCAAGAAAACAACCATTTCGATGATTTTTTTGTCCCAAATCCTGAAGATGAGCACTTATATGATGAACCCATTGCTTCAAATACACAGGTATACTTCAAAATCATGTTTAATCACCTTTCTATGGCCGAAATTGAGCTAAAGGTGAGACTTTTATGTCTCACCAGCGCCATATTCGGCCCCTATTATGCCAGCCGAATGTTCAAGACGAAGAACACTTCGGCTCTCATAATAGGGGCCGAATGTTGATTTTTTACGAAATATGTAGCCACATTCGGCCTCTAAACTTTAGCATCCGAATCCGGATTCGGCTGGTAACTTAAGTACTAATAGAGGCCGAATGTAGGCAGCTGAATAAGAACTTGAATTCTTATTTTACAGTGTAACATTCGGCTGGCACGATGCCTCATTTTAGGGGCCGAATGTTAATTCGGCTTGTAAAGTTTCACAGCCGAATGCTTATTCGGCTTCTAAAAGCATTCGGCTGGCACGACAAGCCAGAATAAAGGCCGAATGTAGATTCGGCTACTAACATTTGAAAGCCGAATGTTGCATGCTTACATGTGTTTCTCTCTTGTAGGTTGTTCCGGGTGGTATTGAAACAACCGCCGAAGATGTGGATCCCTTACAAACCATTCACGAAGATACTAGAGATCATTATCTACCTTTTCTCGGCTCGGTAGGTTATTTTTACCTCGCTCTTCTCTTTTTGTCAACCCCATTGTATTGCAAATTCTTAGTTGTTTCGATTTGATCATGTAGACTTGGAAATGTAGAGACGAATGCCGAGATTGGATGGAAGCACATGCAAAGAAAATAATGTGCGTGGTCGTAAAAGGTAGGGAATGCAAGGAATGGCGGTTAGTGATGGTTTGTGAGAGGAGTGGGGTAAGCACCAAGGTGAGAAGACACACGAAGAATCAAGTTCGTAAGCCCGGGAAGACGGATAAAAGGTACAAGACAATGACAAGGAAGATGAATTTCCCTTTGAAGGTAGTTTTTAACTACAACCGTACCGAAGAATTGTGGCATATGAATCCAAACATGGATTGCCGTCATAATCACGAACGTCCACATGACCTTCACGGACACTACAAAGTCGGAGCATTCAAACCAAATGAGTACCAGGAAATCGAGAAGTTGACGGACTTGCGTGTCGCTCCCATAAAAATACTAGGGAAGTTGAAAAAGGATAACCCGGAGAACAAGAGTAGCTTGAAACAAGTATACAATGCAAGACCTACAATTAAAAGGAGGGGTTGCCGAGGCAAGGGTGTGATTCAACAATTGATGTGGTTATTTGAGCAACACAACTACACGGTGAAGAAGGATTTGGATGACGAAAATAGAGTGAGGAACTTATTCATTGCCCACCCGGCAATGGTCCAATTGGCCTTATGCTTTCCACAAGTTCTTTTGATGGACTGCACTTACAAAACCAATAGTCAAATGCCCTTGTTGAACATAGTTGGCCATACGTCGACAAAGGCACCATTCACGGTGGCATTTGTTTTTATGAATGACGAGACGACCGAGAGTTATGAATGGGCATTGGACGCATGTAAGATGCTCTACGATCCGGAAGTGCTTCCCAAGGTTTTTGTGACCGACCATGAAGATGCATTGATGGCGGCTATAAGAAAGGTATTTCCCGACGCCGTGAACTTCCTTTGCACCTATCACATTTGGAATTGTGTCAAGAAAAAGTGCCAACCGATAATACAACCTATCAAGATGGGTGAAATTGAGAAGATTAAAAAGACACCGGAAGATCAACGAGAGCCTTTGGAAAAGGAGTTCCTTGCTAAGTTTGAAGCGAATGAAGAAATGTTTAGATTATTCTCGGAAGAGTGGGATAATTTGGTTTTTTCACCGAGCCGTGGAATTTATAACTCAAGGTATGAATTGTTTGTTGATCGTTGGAGCGTACAGTTCGAGGAAGTCATTAAGTATTTGAAGAAAGAATTGTTGGATCATCATGCAATACGGTTTGTTTACGCTTTCACGAATGAACACAAACACTTCGGGAACCGAGCCACAAGCATGGTGGAGGCGTCTCATTACCGATTGAAGAAGAACTTATTTGGGTGTGTTGACTCGTTCGTCTCCGTCTTCGATTCAATCAATGAGTATTTCACATGTGATGTTAGGAGGATTCTTGAAGCATTTGAATGGAATAGGATGATGCAACACCAAACTTATGGGGACCACAAGATGCTCCGCGGCCTTACTCATAACGTCTCACATCTATGCCTCGAGAAATTGATGAAAGAGAGAACGAAAAAGGATAAACACAACATACAGCCGGAAGATGAATGTAATTGCAAGTTGATGGAATCGATGGGACTTCCATGTCGACATATCATGGCCAACTACGAAGACCCCGATCTCATACCTTTTTAGGATATTGATCCACATTGGAAGCAATTAAGCTTTGTTCCTCGTCCAACCGATGATCCCGACGAACCCTTTGAGGAGACGGATGTTGGAAAAAGGCTAATTGAGAAGTACAAGCGAAGTAACCGGGCGCAAAGGAAAATTCTATTGCACGAGTTGATACCGATCGTGGAGCCATACACCGAGGATGGATTGGAAGAACCGGAGGTTAGGAGGGCAAAGGGTAGGTCGAAGCAAAGTATGACGAGGAAGGCAACTAGAGCTCACAATTTGCAAGCGTCTAAAGATTACACAAAAAGAAATCCTTCCGGTATTGAGTACCACAATGCAAAGTATGAGGAGGAGAGGAAGGAAATGGAGAAGTTGGGGATGCCGGTACAAGATAGAGATAGTGTGTTGAGCTCAAGGAAGAGGAGCCGGGCAAACAAAGCTCCATCAAGTGTGGGAAATGGCAACAATAAGGGGAGTAAGACACCTAGCACACAACCTAGTTACAACAAGAAGTGGACTCTAAAAGACATCATCCCCAAGAATGTATTTGTTCCCACTCCGCCGTCTCCCAAGCAACCTACCTTGGAAATAGAGAAAGGAAAGGGTAAGAAGATGGCGACACCACAAGAGAAGGAAATAACTCGCAAGACTAAACATGCAATAGGAAAATTTTCGGCACCAAAGGATAAGTGGGGTAATCTTTGTAGGAAATTCGACATGATATATGATAACTACATGGACGACCTTCCCGAGATCATCCGACCTTATATTATAAGCATGGAAGATGTTGAAGGGGATGGCAATTGTGGGTATCATGTAACGGGCGAGCAACTAGGTCCCTTCGCGGCTTCTCCGACACCCGGTTGGCATCAATGCAACTACATTCGAGAGAGGTTAGACCTCACACTATGCAACAACCGGGATTTCTACAAGGAAATGATGAATGATGGCATTAATGGAGTAGCGGGTACAAATTTGGAATTTATACAATTTCGAAGGAGACTACGTGGAGGCCCTAGTATCAAAGATGACCATTGGATGGATTTTCCAATATGCGGGTTCCTTATAGCGGAGGCATTCAATTGCGTGGTACATTTCTACTCCTTAGCTTTGAGTCAAACTTATGTACCGCTTAAGTCTCCTTGCGATGCCAATGTGAATGATAAGAGACTTTTCATCGGGCATGTTGGAAGATGTCATTTTATTGGTCTCAAGCTACAACCTAGTTGCCCACTACCTCCATTTCATCCCCATACCTTTTGGGAAAACGTAGAGAGAAACTACTCATGTGATTGGTATGACAAATACAAGACGGGAATTGATGAATGAACCGCTTACCACATGGAGCAAGGCATCCCTCAATGTATCGTACTTGGATGGTGATAAGTTTATTGAAATGCACTCTTACATTGAAGAAGTAGAAAAAACGGCCGGGGTTGAAGAAATTCAAGGAATCGAGGAGATGGTCACCGACTTGGGTTAACCTACTACGTTCTCCCGAATTTTTTTGTTGGTTTTTGTTTGGTTTGGATGCAATTCCTTTTTTGGTACATTCGGCTCACACGAAATGCTATTTTTTGCGGATTTTATTATTTAACCGGGTTATTAAAAAGAACTTCTTTCCATTCCATTGCTTAAGTACTCACTTATTCATTGAAGCATTACATAGGTAACCACATATTACTTCCCCTTTAGCAACTAACTCAAGACATATAACGGGTTTCGAGAAATGTCTTGATGAGATGGTAGTGTTGTTCGTACTTAAAGGTTTCTCCTTTCCATAGTTTCCATTCCTTCTTCGTCCTTGCCACAAGTTCTTCATCGGTGTCATCCTTAAGTCGAGCCAATCTCATCAAGTGCATAAATTCGTTGACGTTTTTATGTATGATCCTCCATCGCGCGTCCAACCCTTGAACATCTCGCACAAATTCGGTACATTCTACGTCGAAGACGTTTTTGACATATAACCACAAGAGTGTCCAATTGACTCCAATAAGACTTTGTTTTAATTCATCCGGTGTTGGATAGCACAACATCATCCATCTACAAAGACAAAAATCTTCACGCCACGTAAAAGGAGCCAAACTCGGTTTCTTTCTTGTTGATCGAGGAGGAGATAATGGTTTTTGAGATGGAGAACACTTATAGGAGTATTCATGAACTAGCTTATCCGTGATGCTCCGATAACGTCTACGAGGAGGAGGAGGAGGAGGAGAAGGAGGAGGAGGAGGAGGAGGAGGAGAACCACCTTGATCGTTCGAACTAGGAGTACCGGTAGAAGATGAAGGAGGTTGAGCCATGAAGATGAGAAAGATTGGTGTAACAACTTGTAAAGGTTGTGAAAACCTTATATAGAAAGCCCCAACAGATATTTTTTGAACTCCAACGGATCTATTTTGAACTCCAACGGATCTATTTTTGAACTCCAACGGATCTTTTTGGAAATATTTAGAAATTCGGCTTTCAAAATAGAAACAATAGCAGTCGAATAAGAATTCGGCCCTCAAAGTTACAAGCCGAATGTGAATGTATTAAATGGTGGTAAATTTCGATGACACGGATTAATATTCGGCTACTAAATAAAAAATAATTGAAAGCTGAATACGGATTCGGCTGCTAACTTTGAGGACTAATAAAGGCCGAATCAACATTCGGCCCTCACGATAATTTCAATTTAGAAGCCGAATGTATTGAGTAATATATGGTTGGTTTGTGTAGGTAACATTCGGCTTCTAAAGATAACATTCAGCTGAGGGCCGAATACTAATTCGGCCTCTATTTACTTATTTAGGTTAGAAGCCGAATGTTTAAAGAGGGAAAAATGACCTACTCTGCTCTTCTTATTTCGAAATAGGAGGGGCAGAACAGGTCATTTCACCTCAACATTCGGCCCCCCGAAAAAAAAACTAAGTTAGAAGCCGAATATATTGAGTAATATATGGTTGGTATGTGTAGGTAAGGAGGGTAATATTCGGCTGCTAAAAAGAAACAAAAATAGAAGCCGAATATAGATTCGGCTCTCACGATAAATTCAATTTAAAAGCCGAATATATTTAACGGTAAAACGACAACCACAATGCAAAGATGAAAAAACAACAATAATAATAAGTAAACCAACAACTAATAATCGGTATTCCATAGTTTTCGTTGCTTTCACAGCTTCCAAACATTTCACCAAACTAATTCATTGACCGCCCTCAATCTTTCATAACATTTAACAAACTTGAATTCCCGGTGATGGATAAGGTAATATCGCTGCCGAGCTAGATTGAAAACTTCTTCGCGTGATGCACCTCTATTGCTTTGGGCCATTGCTCTCCTAATTCGGACAAACTCGGCTATTTCTCCGCTAATGTGGTTCCACCGAGTTCTAATTTCATTTTCATCTCTATCATTCGGATTATTCGTAGCTCTCACGAACACATCAAAAACACGGTTCCAAAACGGCGCTTGTCCAGGTACCACACCACCCATCAAGCCATTCAATGATTCACGCATGAAAGAATAAGTAATCCCAAGATCTTCCATGTGGGTGTAATTCCTCGCCATTTTGGAATAGCAAAAAACTTGAAAAATAAATTTGTATAACAACCTTTAGAAGTTGTGAAAACCTTATATAGAGGAGCCCCAACGGATCTTTTTTTAACTCCAACGGATCTATTTTTGAACTCAACGACTCTTCTTTGAAATTATTAAGCATTCGGCCCCTAATTCTAGTAGAAATAAAGGCCGAATTAATATTCGGCTTCTATTTCTACCAGAATTAGGGGCCGAATATTGATTCGGCCCTCACGATAAATTTTAATAGCAGCCGAATAATGAAGTGTGCAAAGTAGTGCAACTTAGTGCATTATTCGGCCTTCAACATCTCGCACTAATACAAGCCGAATCAATATTCGCCTTCTATTTCTACTAGCATTAGGGGCCGAATGTACATTCGGCCCTCACAATAAATTTTAATAGCAGCCGAATATTGAAGTGTACCAAATGCCTGGAACTCAGTGTAATATTCGGCTCCTAACCCCACCAACTATTACCAGCCCAATGTTTATTCGGCTTCTAAAGTCTGGGTATTTTAGGGGCCGAATCAACATTCGTCTCTCACGATAGTTTCATTTTAAAGGCCGAATGTACCCTGCGTATTTCTTTATCCCCAAACATAACAAATAACATAACCACATAACAAAGCATTGCATACATAGATTAAGAGTTTAAAGTTTGAAAAGAAAACAAAGGATTCTAAAACAAACATGAGCTAAAGAAGAACAAAGTTTTCAAGTTTACTAAAGTTTGAAAGAGTTCAAAGTTTAAGCATTAAGAGTTTCATTGTCCACGCCCTCTTTTCGTGCGACCACCTTCATCATCAGCACCACCGGCTCCACTCGAACCTTCACCCTCCTTGCGCGGCCTCTTACTTGCCATTGTGTTACTAGCATAACTGTCAATCAATTGTTCCCATTCATCATGGCAGGTATTCCAATCGTCCACATTTAGAGCTTTCTTGCACCCCATCCTAGCCTTCATTTTCTTCAAAAGCCCCCTAGACTTTGAAAGTTGTACACAATTCAAATCAAAACAAAATGCTATCATTTATACTTGCACAACCTTATGATATCAAAACTTGACAGCTTCAAAATACTTACAAATAACTCTTTCGCCTTCTCGAAAACTGAGGAAGCTTTCTTTTCAGTTTTAGCCTTGCTAGATCCTTCCGTGGCCTCTTCCCCCATCCTTTGCTCAGCTACTTTAGCTTGGGATTCCCGATTAACAATAAGAGGGTGAGAAATCTTATTGTACCACTCCATGTATACATCAACCGTTTCAGCTGGATCGTCCAAGATGAGTCGAAGTTCCTCCACACGAATATTGTTGGAGTCAAGTGAGTTCCACATTGCGTGCGTTGGTTGGGGATCATAGTTGCCACACCATGCATGGTCGGTGCTCTTGGTGTCATCGCTGCCGCCACCCTTTGCCTTCAACTTGAACTTACTTGTCTCCGCAACCGGGATAGTTTGAACGTAGCCCAATTGCCTTAGAATACGGCGGGAATCATACATGCCATAACCAAAAGGAAAGAACAACGAACCATAGTATGTAGAAATCGGCAAGTCTCGTTGTGAAACTATAGCGCCGAGTTCAGGTTCACGGTTCTCGTAGGGCCTAAAGGTAAAAATTTCGGCCTTCATTTGATCTAACCTCTTCCTCAAATCAACCAATCGGTTGCCTTTGAACTTCAACTTGTTGACGTTCTCTATGAATTTGTATTTCGCCGAGGTAGGCTTGGTAGTGTCCCAATCTTTCTCATCGACTTTCTTGACCAAATTCAATTTTTCGTAATGATCATATATCCATCCCTTCATACAATTTTAAAACAAACAATCAACACAAATATATAAATATAAGCATATGTGGATAGCACAGTTACATGGGTTGAGATTTACCTGGAATAAGTTCCAATTTCCTCCAAGGTTTTTAGTTTCATACCTAGAGGCCTTTCCAAGTTCGTTGATTAGGTGACCAAGCGTGGCGGTTTCCCACGCGTACTCATCAAGAGTGGTGAGATCCCCCAACAACTGCAGATAGTTTGTACTCACCAAGTTCCTCGTGCTGTCCGAAAAGATGAGGGCACCAAGATGGTACAAGACATAAGCCCCAGCGGTATGCCTCACTGCTTCCTCGTCTACAACTCTGTCCTCTGATGGGTTCAAGGTTCCTTCAAACTCTTTCTTCAAGTTCGCCAACTTAAAAAATCTAATCTTGTTTTTTTTATTGATACCCCCAAAGTCTTTTTCATCCACATCTTTCTTGGCTCTACAGCATTCGAGCTCAGCTTTAGCTCTATCCCAACCGAGGACCTTGGATGCCCAAGGATACATTTCTTCCCAATCCATATCTTTAAAACCCACTCCCACTGCTTTACCTCTAACCTTGAGGCCTTGGATGTGTTTCGGGGCGTCGTCTTCTATACCAACCTCACCGAAAGGCATGTGGATTGTTCCTGTCTCCGGTTGAAACCTTTCGACGATAGCCGAACATGTTACCATATAATTCTCGGGCATACGATTTTCTATTGCCTCCAATAGACCGGTTTTTTCCACAAGAGCCCTTACCCCTTGCACCTCATTGTCAAGACTCCATTTGGACGCTTTCTGAGCTCTAAGTAACCGGACTGCATCTCCGGTATCCTACAACCCAACATAAGAAAATAAGAAAGCAAAAACATAAATAAATGTATTAACCATTGTTTCTCGGTCGATACACATACCTTGGTCTTATATACTACGGAAGCATATGACTCCGCGTAACCAATCAACACTTCACCACCATCGCGTGGAAGACCATGGGGTTTTCCGTCTCTTCTAGGGTCTAGTAACAAGTGACGTGCGGGAACATTACTATGGATGTTACGAGGAGTCGAATCCACCTTCTCTTTGCCTTTCCTTGATGGTTTGGGGGCTTCTTCAACATCTTCTTCAACGTCTTCTTGTTCTCTCCCCATTGGTGATGGTTCACGGATAAGCACGGGACCCGGCTTTTTGACCCTATGAACGGCACCCAAGGGTTTATCAGGATTGCGAGCTACCGGTGTTTCCCCTGGTTTGTGCGGGGAAATTTCCATTCTCCCCTTCTTACTCCTAATTAAAACATTAACACAACAACATCCCCCTCATATATGTCATAAATTCAACTTAAAACACCCAATTTCAACTCATACAACAACCACAAAAATTAAAACACCAAAACAAGAAGAATTCAACACATTAATCAGTACACAAAACAATTATTCACAATTGAGCACATGGTAGGAAAGTGAAATTAGTGAAACAGTTGAACATTCGGCCTGCATTTGTTTTTTTTAGAGGCCGGATGCACATTCGGCCCCTATTCTGGGTTTTTTTAGGGGCCGACTGCGTATTCGGCCCCTAAAAAACCCAGAATAGGGGCCGAATAGCTCTTCGTTCTCAAGAACAATGGAGCATTCGGCCCCTATTCTGGGTTTTTTAGGGGCCAAATGTTGCTCTGTAACTGGTTTTTCGACCCTAAATCTCTCGATTCACCCATCAAAACAACATAAAACTTCAATCACACAGCATAAAAAGCAAATATGATGAAATGGGTTAGCGAAAATACCTTCGAATCGCCCCCATATCTCCTTGTTCACGCTCGATTCGATTTTTCTCTTGAACTTCTTGGGCAAGAGTGGGTTCATCCGGATCCGGTGGAGATTGTGGTTGTTTATCACCTCGACCAGCCTTTTGTTTCGTCCTCACCATGTTATATAGAAGGAACGCGATTAAGTTTTTGAAATCGACGAGGTACGATGATTTTGCGATGATTTTCGCGACGATTTTCGATGGTTTTGTTTTTGAGAAGAAGAAGAAGAAGAAGAGGAGAAGAGTAGCAGCCGAATTTGAGAGAGAGAAGTTTTTTTTTTTTTTTTTGGTTTAGTGATAGGGTTAAGAATATATAGGTTAATTAGTTAAAGGGTATACTAGTAATTTCTAGTGTTAATTGAGGGATAACTTAGTCATTTCATAGCAAGGGCATTAACGTAATCCGTGGGCGGGAGGGGACGCAGAATTTTCGAAGGGCTCAAAGCACCTTTTTTCCTTTCACCTTCGGCCAAAATCTTGTACCAAAAAAAAAAAAAAAAAAAAAAAAAAAAAAAAAAAACCTTCGGCCAAAATCACTTGTCTGCGCAAGTCCACTACAAGAGCTCCACAAGCCCACTATACAATACTCCATAAGCCCAATACTATTCACGTCCACAACCACCTTTTCAATTCTCGCCAGTTTTACAGCACCAGCAGCATTCTTTCACTGTTTTCTCAGCTTCAAAGCACAACCAATTGGTTGCCTGAACGTTGGCTTCCGATTCATGTTCCAACCCTTGCAAATTATCCTCAAGCACGACTAGCACCTGCATCAAATCAAACTCATATCAAATCAGCACCATATATCAATTCTAGTCTCCACCAGCCTTTGGCTTATGTCCACCACTTGTGCACCAGCACCATTACTTCCTGAACATAAACAGCCACCCATCGGACCTGAGCCGTCACCATGTGCAACAAGCCTTTGACCTGAGCATACACAGCAACATCAACACTTCTGGCTGTTTTTCCGGGCAGCTAACTCAACTGGTAGCAAACCACTGCCATAATTGCTCCAGCCAAACACTATAAAATTAATGCCCACCAGAACCTCAGTCCGTATCACCACTGCCTTCATTCCATCACCACTAAACTCGACAGCACCACCTTTCTAGTCCATGTTCTTGTAAAATTCTTCACCCAAGTCTACTGATACAGATCTCTCGAATACATCCTCTGAGACCTAATTTCGCACCCACCAGAACCATGCTAAAGCTGACGACAATGCTAATCAGACCACCACCAGCAGCTGGACCAAAAACTGCGACTCAGGACTTTTGACAAACATTTGCTGTGCAATTTTCTAATGATATAGATTTGAACTTGTTGGTGGTTTCTAACCCTGTAGCATCTCCTTCCCTGCACAGTTTTATAATTCAACACCAACCACATTTATAATTCATTCAAGACTCTAAAATACTCATCAATCATCTCCTCCATTTAGCTTCAAATCACCAGCATGAAGCATCACTTTGCTGCTTCTTATCACCCGTAAAACCCTGTCTTAATTTAAATTAAACGAAGACCCAACCTTTAGTTCCTTCTTGCCATCGAATTCATGCTCTAATCCTTCCCATATGATCACCAACTCCACCAAGAAATCGCCTGCAGCACACATTTTTCACGGCCAACAGTATAACCCCAGAAGCCATTATTAAACTCGAAACCTTCTTTCTTCTTCCTCTCTGAACTATCCTTACTCTGACCCTTGGTAATCATCAGCTTGATCAACGGCAAAGAGGTAAAAAGAACTGAACTGTCTGCAGGAAGAAACGCATCTGAAGAAGGAAAGAACTGGACGTCCCTTATGTAACAAAGAAGGAGGTGGCCCTTATCGAGCGGCCTGGATCCTAATAAAGAGGATGCCCCTATAACTCCTTTAGAAACAGAAGCGCATGCCTCCGGTAATTGTGCCTTTGAACTTCTTTTTGCCTTCTTTCTTGTCGTATTGTCGGATTTGCTTGTATCTTTGTAGTTGGTAAAATCCCCATAGTAGAGATTTTACCAATACACCCAA
>JAJJMA010002142.1:0-10882 GCA_023529015.1 Papaver nudicaule
TTTCAAATTTTATGGCCTTAAAATTTTGATGGTGGGGCCAGAATCAACCAGAAGCTCCGGTGAATGTGAGCAATTTTAAAAACTCTGTTATTATATATAATAAATATCGTGTAGACCGATGCCTGTGTACAACGTTTGTCAGCTGTCGTCACTGAGTACCAAAACACTCAAAGTTTTTTCACTTCTTGTAATTCTAGCGCAATAGATCAAGCCTTCTGACACCCCAAGTAGGGCTGTCAATAATACATCCGTTTGTGAGAATTTCAGTTCTTATAGGAATTTATCCGTTATATCGGATATCGGATTCCGGATCCGAATCCTTATCGGATTTTTTCCCTTAACGTAATGGCAACGGATTAGGCCACATCCGTTTGATTAACTTCCGATTCCGATAACACATAGGGATGTACTAGTAATTTTCATCACCCATGTGTATTAGATATCGATAAGAACCAGGAAATACACAAAATTCATTGACTTTTTTCCCTTTTCTACTTCTTCTCTTCTCTGTTCTACTTCGATTCAGATGCGAATCAGCTATGAATCAATCTCAAATCCAGATGATGAATATATTGAGATGTTAATAGACAAAGAAAGAATTTCAGAAAATCAGTTTTCGTTAGTTGGTGACGATGATAATTGGTTGAAATATGCTCGATTAGAATCGATTCAATGAATTATCAGAGTACGATCGATTATCGTCGATCGGTTTCTATCAAAGTGAATCACGTATGTAAGTAATATTTATCGATTCGTTTCGATATTGATTATAACCTTCAACTGTGATTTTAGAGTGTGAAATTTATGTTGGTTTTATTACAAAGTGAAAAATCATGGGCAATTCGATTATTATCAGTATCGAATTTATCATTGGCAGCAGGAAGAATGTGACGTTCCACTACTATCAAAGTTTAATTCAAAACATGAACTCAATTTGAGAAAAAAACTCAATTTTGATAGCAATAAAACTCAAAACTCAATTTGGTAACGGAATTTTTCGGATTAAAATCCGATATCCGACAACTTAAACTATCGGAATCGAATTTTAGTTTAGGGGATCCTATAGGATATTATAGGATATCGGAATTCCGATAACTCTAACCCTATCGGAATCGGATTTACCAAAATCCGTCGGATTTTCATCCGTTGACAGCCCTAACCCCAAGAATACGATCATGATAACTAGCATATTCATCTGGAAAGTTGATAAAACTACGCTGAGAACCATCAGTTTCGTAGTTGTTAACATTGCAAACTAACACCGTCATGGGCAACAACTTTTTCATAATAAGATCCCATAAGAACCATTACTAGAACCTAAGAAATTTAAATTTGTTCCCGAAGATAGTTTTGAATTTAGAAACCTAAATGAAAAGCCATGATCGTGTGTGTCTAGATATAAACCGTGAATGCAAACTAGGACATGCTTTTTTAACATTAGAGCGTATGCTCGATCATTTTCAATGTAAATAGTTGAATGATATTGTATCCATGGGAGAGACTTGTTTGTGTTATTATGCGGAAGCCATTTTGTTATTAAACAAGGGTCAGAGAGAATAGATAACCATACCTTTGAAACGGATTTGAACTCATAGATTGAAGTTAGGGGAAGATACGTGAAAACTCAATCAAAATGTCCTCGGTTAGAAAAGTACCTGCCATCACAATCTTTGACATTGGTCTCTCTTAGAGTACACTTGGTATGACATGTTTCAGTCTACAAAAGCAAACATCTGATACGACCGTCGATGAACTAAACCCTAGCAAAATCCGGGAATTTCATAGTCAAGTGAGTCAAGCTATATCCCTTGGGCCATTCCCTATATATGGGCACTTTTGCTGAGGCTAGGAACTCTCTTGAGACATAGTCTACTGAACCCCGAGGGTACTGATGGGCACTCAATTAGTGGAAATTTCTCAAGGAAAAGGCCGCGAGGTGTGCTAGTCTAAGATGTTAATTTGCAAAGCTCATAATAGTAGTATGATTTTACTTTTTAGGCACGGGCTGCCAAAAGACAAGAATATGGTGTGAAATAGACACTAGGTATGCTTGATTGTTTTTTTCTTTTGTTTGTGATAAGGGCACTCGTTGGAGCCAAACTATCTGAGAATCCATGTAAAATATGCCAAAGGGTTTTAAGTAAAAAAAAAATATGCCAAAGGTTGTAAGTTTACGGTCAACCACATATAGTTTGAAATCCAAATGAAAGCGACAATCCGAATAACGCTTGGCGTACATCGACATTACAATTCTTTTTTGTCAGAAAATGCAATTACGATTTACAATACATCAAACAAAAATTCAAATAATGCTTAAAATATAAATCAAAACCAATGATCTTTGCAGATTCAATGGCTTAGAGTGAGTGTGAACCCTTTAAGTGGCAATCCAAATAATGTTTGGCTACTATTTATAGGTCAAACGCATCACCACACCTCGTACAAGTCTATTGAGAAAGGGTGTTACACAAAGGATTACACTTCGAGACACAAACATAGGGACCCCCTGCAAATCCTAAGTGGTGGGGCCTATACACCATCTTGTTTGTATCAAATGAGAGCCATTGGATGTCCACTATGTGTAATCCTTTGTCAAGGTAAACTCCTGATGTATTGGTATGATGGGACTGTCTCGCATATACAATTTGTATACCATAATATCTACTACTCGTTGCCCGTACATGGGTTATCAGCTGCACACTCAAGCGAAGAATATCCATTTTGTCAAAACCTTCATATACAAGTACAACCTAGAGAGATTGAATAAAGATATCACGTTTTAATTAGTCATTTGACGAAATAGAGAACTTCCAATAACACACCATTATCCTTCTAAAGATTTCTTAATCAAGTAAATTTTAAATTTACTACCGCGACAAATATTTTGTTATTATTAATTATTTTTAAAATTTATTTACTTTAAGTAAGTAAGTATTTCTAGGATTGTTTTGCTTGCAAATCAGGCTATTAGAGTTTTCTTAGAACTAGAGTTCTTATTGTTTTTCCATAATGAGGCAAGTCTAATGTAATATACATAATATTATCGAATTAAAATCAAATTTTCTATAGTTCTTTTACTTTGCCTAGAAAATTCTCTATTTCACGCTTCCGCTCTGCATTAGTTAGATACGAGAAGCATTTGTGCTTCTCCTTCTAACTTCTCAGAAGTAGTTCTGAGAAGTTGAAATTCAGATGAGTTAATCGACAACATGCTAATTCTCAAGTTGAACAACCAATAAACAAGCTTGGCAAACTAACAAAATTAGAAGTCAAAATATCATTGTTATAATTTTTCGTATATTTGTCATCCAATGTTGAGTTTCGGTCCTAATAATCATCAAATAGAGTTTATTAAGTACTAAACAAAACAATTTCGTAAGGCTTATTCTTATGGGGAAGATTTTAGCTTATTCCCTCTCTTCTACTTATCTCTCCAGAGATAACTCAAATTCAAACTGGAATCTAAACAATTCCGTTGTTTGTTTCAGCGTTGAAAAAGTGAACTTTGCGTTGTTTGAAACATCGTAACCAAGAATAAGCATCTAACCTATTTCATTTGATCCAACGGTCCTGATTCTCCACGTTGTTTGATACATCGCATATGCGCTGTTTGGTTCAGCACTATGTGCTTGAATCTAGAATTCACCATAATACTTAGTAGGGGGTTCTAGCTGACGTGTAAGTGGAAGTGGAAGCCAAACTAGAAACCCCATAAGAATAAGCTTCAAAATACAAGTTGTACACAGATTTGATCATCTACACCATCTAGAAAAAAATCAATCATTTACAAAGCATACCTGATTTTATCTTATCTTCTCTGACACCACTTATCCATAACTCATAAAAGAATTAAATGAAGACACTACTACTATCAACACTTGATTAAGGGAGAAGTAAATCCAAATTTCAGCAAATATCAACATGGTTAACTTCAAACCTTATCGTTAATCCATCAAGATTTGTCGAAAATTGATCTTGATGTTTTTAATGAATTTAACTTAGTAGATCAACAGACATACATGCAGTAATCCTCAATCATCGATTTTCTCTCGATATTTATTTTAAGATTAAGTTTTTGTAATTCCCTATTCTCTAACAAAACTCAAAACAAAAGAAGATGGTGGATGAAAAAGAGGAGCAAAACAAAGAGCAATTTGCAAGATTTTAAGTTGTATAACTCTTTTATTTTAATTATATAAAAAAAAACGAAAAACAATGAAAACCAAAAAAAGTGTTTCGCACAGAACTCGAGGACGAAAGTTGCTTCACATAGAAGTAAGAAACCAAAAATATTTGCTCACCTTTTTTTGTTTTTGAGTTACTTTTGAGAGTTTCTTTTGTTTTATTTCCAACATCCATTCTTACATCTTGATTTTCAATGTTAAAAAGTCTAAAAGTAACTTTCACAAGCAGAAGTCAATCCTAGGAGTCATAAGCAAAAATATTTTGCTTCAGAAAAGTTAACTTTTTTTTATTCTAGAGTTCAATCTGAAATTGTGTAGTCAAATTTAAAACTTTTAACTTTTCAACCCAATTAAGTCAAAAAGTAATTGTGGTCATCCAAGGGGGAGCATTATGAAATGTGGTTAACCACCATTGCGAGAAGAGTCATGTTATCCATATGTGTATGGGCAAGTAAGCATGCTAGACACTTAGTTGACTATCTAACTTGCAAGATAGACACTTACCATTCTCCTTCTCATGCAACTTGACATTTTGCTTTCTCCTTCTCATGCAAGATAACACTTGTATTATTACCTCCATACAAGCTAAACACTTGGCTAGTTATACACTATGAGAAATTTGGCGAATAGCAACACTGAGTAGCAACGGTAATGCTGCCGTTGCGGAATAACAACTCTTTTGGCCGTTGCGGAATTTTTGGGCCGTTGCGGAATCTAGCAACGGCCCAGTTCACGTTGCTAATAGCAACTCTTTATTTATTACGCGTGCGAAGTAAGTGTGTGGGCATAAACACCTCCCCACACTTTTTATATTATGCGTGCGAAGTAAGTGTGCGGACATGATTAAAAAAAATATCTTATCTTATCTATACCTTGGCCACAGGCAGCAACCTCCTCAATTTCTTCTCTTCTTCTTCTTTTTCTTCTTCTTCCTCCAGATCGAGCAGAGCAGCTTCTACTGATACCCCTAACCACCGCCAACACCTCCCCGCCACCCAGAAACTTAATCACCATCTTCTTCTTCGCGAAGATTTAACCGAATCAACTCAATCATCATCATCTAGTTCTTTACTGCTGCAAACCCTAGATTTTTCCTTGTTTTGATTTCTGTATTTTGGTAAATCTGAGAAGTTTAGGGTTCAAATCAAAGAGAAGACAATATCGAAGTGGTGTTCTTCTTTGTGGTTCCGCAAATCGAAGAGTTATCAATATCTGTGGGAAAGTTGCAGGTTATATCAACTGGTGAAGGAGACGATGATGATAATAAACCCTTGAATGCTGATAATAATGTTACCATTACTACGCAGTTCACGGATCTGATGAACAACCACAACAACATCAGCATCAGAATGACCAAATCGAAATCAAGGGTTAGGGTTTTCTCTTTTTCTCATTTTATTTGTGATTTTTGGATTCTTGGATTTTTTTTTTGATGATTTAATTTGGTGATTTTTTTGTGTGTAGATGAAGAGAAAAGTAATGGTAAAGAAGAAATGGGTAGTATATCATCTCCTTCCACCACTAATCTTATTTAGTGTAAGAATTATTAGGGATTTTTATTTCCATTTCTTCCTAAATTCATCTTTCATTTTCTCACTCACTCTAGGGTTTTTGTAATTTCACTGGAGTGAGCTCTGTGCATGCAAGCTAGGTCTCAAGAAATGGACCAAAATCAGCCTACCTCTTCTAATGGTAACAATATTCTCAATTTGTAAAATCTAATTGGATTTTTTTTGTTGTTGTTTTGATTTTGAAATGTTCTTTTTTCATTTTGGTTCAGGTGTTTGAAGGCAAAAGAGATTACGAATGTCGCAAATGCAAACACTGGTGATTGGCTTATTGCTCTCCATTGTATTATGTTCATGCTTTACCTTATTTGTTGGACTAATGGGTATGGTTGTTTAGGTTCCCAGTTATACCTGAACTTGAAACCGGAAATTCTATTCGGCTTCCATCGTATTGTCCTAATCCTGAGGTATTCTGTTTTTGTGCTACCTATCTCTCTTAATAGAGTTTGAGGATATAGCTTATGCTTTGTAGTCGTAGAAGAATACTGTTCTTAAAGTCTGTTGTTGGTGACAGAAACCCTGCGAAGGCATAAGTTTTCAGTTTGTTGAGAACAATATAGTATGTCATGATTACCAAGAAATCAAAATTCAAGAAAGCACACAAGTTCTTGGTGTTAGTTCTATACCTCGCTCAATCCCAGTTGTTCTCAAGGATGATCTTGTTGACATTGTTAAAGCTGGAGGTATAATATCTTCTGATACCCAGATGCTTTTCGGTTTCAGGTCGTTGTAATATATCGGTGACAAGTTGTGTTCCCCTGCTAATGTCGTCGAATGTTGTACAACGTTTTTTTTTTTTTTTGCAACAAGTTCTTATGGTTTTTTATTCCTTCAGATGACGTAATTGTTATGGGGGTCTTGACAGCAAAATGGTCATCAGATTTGAAGGATGTCCGCTGCGACCTCGATCCTTTATTTGTTGCTAATCATGTGAGGTGAGAATGACATTTTATTTACCTTTGATGAGTAGATGAAATCCTTTCACATGTTAGTTGTTAGAATGTGCATGTACTTACAGTTGGTGAAGTATAGCAGCATAAGAGATAGCTGCTCAGCTTAATAATATAATGTCACCACTGTATCTGTCAATCGTAAGTTATGTAGCTTTGGATGTGAGACTGTATTCCAGTTGGTTTCGCTAGCATGTGAATCGGTTCCTGAACTTGGAGTCTAACATGGGGACTTTGGTTCCTGAACTTGTTATCTAATGTGATTCTAGTTTACTTTTGTTCTTTGTCCTTGTACAATTAACCTTAACTTCTCCCCCTTTCCAGGAGAACCAATGAACTAAAAGCGAATATTGATGTCCCTGAGGAAATTATTCAGAAGTTTGAGCAATTTTGGGTTGATTTCAAAGACACTCCACTAAAAGGTATCAACAGACTTTAGACTTCTTTGTTTGTTCTCAGCAATGTATTGCCATGGGAAAAAGAGAAATCATTTGTTGGTATCAGCTTTTGTGAAGTTTTTTTTTTTTCCCATCACTGAAGTTAATCAATAGATTCCGAAACTGTATACTTTCTAATGTCATATTGGGACTTCACTCGAGTTTCAAAATTTAGTCGACTGACATTTAAAACTTCAAACTTTTGCAGGTAGGAACGCGATACTGCAAGGTTCTTTGATGGTTTCATTACATTCTTGTATCTGAATAGAGTTATTCCTGACTATATATTACTCTGTTTGTTGTTTGTTTGGCCATTAGTTTCCTACTGCTGGTCCATACAGGTTTCATCATTGTTGTTGGAGTGCCTCGCAAACTATGTTGCTGAGCTATCACTATTGGAGTATCTATGTTACTCACCATCCTTAATAGCTGCATCAGCTGTTTTCTTGGCCAGATTTATACTGGCACCTGCAAAAACACCTTGGGTACGTTTTCTTGCAATTTCTCGAAAATTTGATACTTTCGTTACAAACTCTTTACTTACGGTATTTTTTTCTCTTGGTCTCTGATGCTATATTATATTGTATATTGTGTGGCCACAGAATGCTACTTTAGGTCATTATACACATTATCAGCCTTCAGACTTGTGCGAGTGCGTCAAGACACTACATGGTCTTCTATGCAACAGCAATAGCAGCAGTTTGCCTGCTATTCGCGAGAAGTACAGTCAACACAAGGTATGAGTATTACAGAACTAGGTTATACAAGTATTGTTGTTGAAACTAGCTAGGTTTTATGTATTAGAGAACAAGAACACTGTTTTCAGTTATCTGGATGTATGCATTTTTTTAGTTTTTTTGGCTAAGTGTAAGAACTAGTTTTTAGTTTTTTTTTTGCTAAGTGTAAGAACTAG
The DNA here is from genome assembly GCA_023529015.1 of Papaver nudicaule. Taxonomy (NCBI): domain Eukaryota; kingdom Viridiplantae; phylum Streptophyta; class Magnoliopsida; order Ranunculales; family Papaveraceae; genus Papaver; species Papaver nudicaule. Next base: position 8,053 of record JAJJMA010002142.1, read on the forward strand.
TTTTTAGTTTTTTTGGCTAAGTGTAAGAACAGAGTATGAAATTTTTACAAGTGTATGAAATATTGATTTTTGGCTAAGTGTCCTAAAAGACTTTCTATTGACCATGACCAAAGAGACTGGCCTGTTGACCAGGTCAAAGATTGGCCGAGCTGACCAGATCTGACCAGGTCAAAGTCAAGCTTGGTCTTCTTTGACCTGGTCATTTTTTTTTACTGGTAAAAATTTAGTAACGGCAATGGGCCGTTGCTGGTCAAAATATTCGAAACGGACGGTCGGCCGTTGCTGATGAAAATAAGAAACGGAAATCAGGCCGTTGCGGGAAAAATTAAGCAACGGAAAAAAGGCCGTTGCGGGAAAAATCTAGCAACGGCTGAACTCGGCCGTTGCTAGATCCGTTGCTAACCGAGAGATGCAACGGCAACATTACCGTTGCTAAAATTCGTCACACCATGAATCGCAACGGCCGGCCCCCGTTTCTAACACTTTTAGCAACAGATGAGCACCGTTGCTACCCCTAAAATTGGTGTAGTGATACTTGAGAACCAAGTATTTGTTTAGTAGAAATAGCTTGGTCAATCTCATTTGTAAGACACGCCAAAAAATAGTTTTCGAATGGAGCATCTTCTACTCTCCTACTTCTCTCCACTATTACTTTCATATATTTAATTCTTATAATTTATATGCTTTTAATTTGGAAGGGTTTGTTAACTTGTATCCTTAGATACATGTTAAGGTTGAATAAAAAATTAAATTCATGCTTTGGTTGTTAGCCTAAGTCTTATGGTGCTATACTGGTCTTCCAACTAGCCAAAAGCATTGCCTTTTCTCCCAACTCCGCTTCTCTCTCTATATATAACTAGAATTCTAACTAGAATCTAGTTTTCTACGATGTTTCATTCAGCGCAAAAAAGATGGTCTTCTCTATTTACCACTCACATTTTCCCTATTTCCCACCCAAGATGTAAAAACCCAAAATAATATACCTATTCTGATTTGGGTAAACAAAACCTACTCTCCCATGGGAACATCACCACCAAATTAATCTGCAGGTTACTAGGTGTTAATTGCAGCACCATTAACCGAAACTGTAGGTGTTCAGTGTTGCTTAGACTAATAAACTTCAGGATTACATTTAAATCTCAAACTATACACTTTAGATCTTTAGAGCATCAAATTAAAATCAACGTCACTGATGGCTTATGAGGATCATTTGACCAAAAATCAACCATAAAATCACATATGGCTTATGATGATCATTTGATCAAAAATCAGCGGTAAAATCCCAAATAGCTAATCAGGTAAATGGTGTCCTTGAGATGTATTATTTACCCAACTTTGATATTGTCTCACATATATCTCTTCCACTTAAAACACACTAATCCTTAAGAGTTGATCGAGATTCAATCCAATTTAATTAGTGAAAACTAAAGGATTTCAATTAGATACATCAACTAACAATCCACAGGGTGAAATCATGCTCTCCTTTTCAATAAGGAACCTCTTGAGGATCCATTATCCTACGATGTTGCATTAGTTAGGTGGAGGTGGTAGCGATATGAAGACAGTGGTGGTGGCAGTTTGTGGTGATATGAAGACGGTGGTGGCGGCAGTTTAGTTAGGGTTGAGGGGGGAAAAAACAGTGTTCGACAAAAACAATATTAGGAGGGTAGGTTTGGTTTACCTCGATTACAAATAGGTCTAGTATTCCTGGTTTTATTTATGGGGTGGAAGTAGGGAAAGTGTGAGCGGTAAACAACTATTAAGGTTTTTCCTTCTGTAATTCAGAGTTCTTCTTTTATTTCATCACTTCCACCAGTTACTTCTGTACATCATCATTATTCTGATGTACTCACTTCAAGTAAAGAGATTATTGCTTCTCCAACTGAGTCTGAAGTGCCTATTGCAGATACTACACATTCTATGACTACAAGGTCTAGTCTAGAAATGGAATTCACAAACCAAAGGTATTATTGAAGCTAAGGGTTACATACAGAGAGAAGGCTTGGATTTTAATGACACCTTCAGTCATGTAGCAAAGCCAACAACTATAAGAGTTGTTCTATCTCTTGTTGTTCAGAATAATTGGACACTAAAGCAGTTAGACATAAGCAATGCATTCTTGCATGGGTCTTTGCAAGAGGATGTTTACATGGTACAACCTCCTGGCTTCAAGGATGATGCTCATCCAGATTATGTCTGCAAACTGCATAAATCATTATATGGGTTATAACAGGCACCAAGTGCCTGGTATGAAAAATTGGTGGATATTCTGATTGAACTTGGTTTCGAACCATCTATTTCTGACTCTTCTTTATTTGTGCATAATGAAGGTGGACATCAAACTGTTGTCCTAGTGTATGTTGATGATATCATCATCAAAGGCAGTTCAAATAGCTTTTGTAGTAGGTAATTTCAGAGATGAGTACTCATTTTCCAGTCAAGGATTTGAGGCCATTGCATTACTTCTTAGGATTGGAAGTAAAGAGGTCATCTAATGGAGTATTTATTTCTCAATCCAAGTATGCAGCTGAGCTACTTTTGAAGACAAATCTTGCAGGTATGAAACCTTGCTCTACACCATGTCCTGCACAATTTAAACTAAGTAAAGATGATGGTAAAACTCTTGAAAATCCAACATAATATTGATCACTTGTTGGTGTATTACAATATTTGACATGGACTAGACCAGATATTTGTTTTGCTGTAAATCAGGTGTGTCAATTTATGCACTCTCCTACTGATGCTCATTTGGTAGATGTCAAGAGAAAACTTAGGTATATTAAAGGTACTTTGGGACATGGTTTATTCTTTGGAAAAGGTTTCCAAGCAT
>JAJJMA010002190.1:0-11044 GCA_023529015.1 Papaver nudicaule
GGATTCACTCAAGGGTTGAATCAACAAACTTACAATACTTTAATTATATAGATCATAGACAATATAATGCGAAAGGTAAAAGTAATGCAAGACACCAGAAATTTTGTTAATGAGGAAACCGCAACCAGCAGAAAAACCCCGGGACCTAGTCTAGATTTGAACACACACAATATTAAGAGAACACAGATGCTAGCCTACTATCAGACTTCGGACTGGAATGTGTCGAGACTAAATTGACCCTCCAAGCAACTCAGCTACCATTGTGCTCCTACGTCTCTTGGCTCCCGCAGAAACCTATGCACTTGATTCTCCTAGCTGACGTCCTTTGCAGGCCTAGGAGTTGCTCCACTTCCCTTTGTGAAGACTAGCGCTACCCTGCCTCTAACAGGACGCCTGGTTGTACTCGATTTGTCTTTCAAAAAAGAATACGATATCAGGTGATTTCCTTTAGACTTAAAGCCAAGGTTAAAGGAAATCGATATGCTAATTAGGGCTTATTGATCTAGCCTAAATAGCTTTACCTCGTAACGCGTGACGAACTTGTACAAGACCTAATTCGTGAATTGTGTTATGGAGGTTCTAGGACCTATAACACCGAGTGCAGCCGTACGATGCTTCTATCAAATATTTGGTCTTTATTGATTGAATTGATCGCAAGAAAACAATCGACCTAAGATACAGGATTGGAACGTGTTCACGTTAACCACTTCCAGAGTTCAGGAATTTTCCTACATCTCCATGCTGTCGAGTACTAATTCAAGAACAATTTTTTTACCCACGTATGGTTCTAAGTCATTGGTCATTATGGAAAACATATGTGCCAAGAGAACTTGTTTTACGATCCTTCGATCAATATATACAACATCATCGACTATTAAATTGATAGAATTGGTAAATACAAAACCATTAAGAAAACCTTTCTAATCTTTCGATGAGGACGATAGGTATCCAGTGTGTAAGCTCAGGTCTTCATCAGTGGTCTTCGTCTCGAATACCTAAAACTATCCTAGTCCGAAATGATATTGTAGACTAAATCAAGGATTGTGTTTTGACACCTAAAGTTGAAAATTGACTTAATATAGCAACGCCAGTGGGTTCAACCGAGCCGTGATCTAACAATCACCAATACAAACCTTAAACATAGTTATACGAATAAAAGTTAAGCATAAAGTATGGTTCATCAAATAGTTGTTTCACAAATCACTAGTACAATTCTATAAGTAATTCAAGCATTAAAAGATCGATTTCAATATGAGGAAATCGATTTATAGCTCAAGCAATCTATCACAAAATGTAGACATCAATTTCTAAGCATAAAGATCGATTGCTTTGAAGAGATATCAATGTATTGGTATATGAAACGATTCCTTTTGAGAGTGATCGATTTCAACCTTAATATCGATTTCAATAAATAATATATTGGTTCCTAGCTTCGGACATCGATCTCTCAAAAGATAAATCGATTCCCTGACTAAGGAAATCGATGTCTAGTTTGTTAACAAGAAAACCGCAATTTATTTGAAAAACCCCGGGACCTCGTTTAGTTTGAAAACACACACAATATTAAGCCGCTAGAAAAACTAACCTACTATCAGTCTTCAGACTGGAATTTAGTTGAGACCGAATTAAACATTCTAAGAAATTCAGTTACCGGTGTGCTCCTACGTCTTTTGTCTCCCGCTTAAACCTACGCACTTGATTCTCTTAGTTAACGTCTTTTATAGCTAGTAGTTGTAGAATATATCGCCAAACAGTGCCGCCATGTAGGCTCCCCCTTCGGGCTGTTTACTATGGAGGAGAGGGGGAGGCGTTATAGAATATATCGCCCAAAAAATTATTTTATTAATTTTAATTAAAAAAGGGATCCACAAAATATATTGCAATATTATTTTAATTAAATCTATTATTATTTAAATAAAAACGGGTCCCGCAGAATCTATTTTATTATTTTTTAACTTAAAAAGTGGAAAGCGATAATGTTTATATCGCTCAAAAGGTTTTTTAATTTATTTTAACTGACAATGGACCCACCAAAAGTGGAAGCGATATATTTTCCCTCGCTTTTTGAGCGAGACATTTTGTATCGCTTTCCTCCAAGTTCCGGGAGGGCAACTGGGAATTCACAGCGTCTGTGAGGGAAGATGAGAGATAGGAGGGAATAGACGACGGTTTTCAGTCACATCATTCCCTCCTTTCTCTCCATAGATAACAGCCTCAAGAAGCAAGTCGACCTCTGCAAATTTCAACCACCTTGTCCCACTTAACAGCTGATCAATCTTTTCACCTGACGGCATGCTCAAATAAAAAGAGGAAAACAATTACAAGAACATCCCATGATTTTAGCAAGGCTTTCTAGATCTGAAATATCTCCAATTTGTATCTTCTAGCCTTTTAAGAGCTTTGTCACATATTGCAGTTCAACATTTTTAACATTATGTTGAGCCGCATTATGTGACAAAACTCTTACGACACTGGAAGATACAAATGAAAGAAAAAAGGAACTAGCCGAGATTAAGAAAGCCAATGGTACTTAGTTTGATGGGATGTACCCGTGACTTAAACATTTCTAGCATCACGTTGAGCCACAACAAGTGTGTCTTGAGAAAGCTTCTTCTCATATGAAATAAAACGATCAAAACAATTGATGAGTTCAGAGAAAGTGACTTGTCTAGCATCTTCTTTTTCAAAGACAATATTGTCTAACTAAGGGATCTGAGAAGAGAGCTCTGAAGATCGGTCTTCAACTGAGTTGACTCGAATGCACCATTTCAACCTTCAACCTTCTTCTTCATCTTAAATCTCACATTGCATGTCACATTTTCAACTTCACAAACTCAATTAAAAGCATATTACTTGATTATATTCAATTGGGTCTAGTTGTTTTGCTCAATTCATAATTTGAAGGTATGTTTTTTGGTTAAAGATTAGTTGTAGACCTCTGGTGTTCATTGGCCTAATTTAGCTAGAACTTCAGTGGAGAAATGTTGGGTTAAGAGATTATATCACCTTGATTTGTGTTTTTGAAGCTCAGTCAGTCCTTATTTAGGTTCCATCTAGTATTTCTCTAGTAATCATTGTTCCTAGTCTTCACCAAATCATGGCTTGTTTTCATGTTTCTTAATCTTTTGTCTTCCTACTTTCTTTGTTCTGCCTACATGCAATTTATTCATCGCAACAGTCAAAATTCGCAGTTAGCTCAACCCATATCTCCTTCCACTTCAGGCTTTGCATTTCCTTATAGTTGTCCGTTATTTATGTTGATCCTTCGGATTAACATTGGTTACAAGGGAACTTAACATGAATCTATAACCCAATAAGTCGGTGGTCCTACTCGATATTGATTCGGAAGGAAGGATTTAAGAAGATCTTGGTGCCTCTACTAACTATCAAGTTGAAATCTGTGGTCCAAATTGGTTTTTGACTCGGATACAAAGATCTTAGGAGTTTTCAGAGCTTATTAAGTTTGTCAAGTTGTAATACTTTAGCTCATTCCCCCATTTTTCCATAAGGAAAATGGGGGAATTAGTTTACAATACCTTTTGTTTCTAGTTGCCATGTTTATAAATAAGTCTGGTATGTGTATTTTGTTTTTTAGGTTCCTTTTAAGCCTAGATCTAGGGTAGGTCTGCGCCGCTGTCCATCTTCGGGCATACACCGCAAGTTCGAGACTCTATCAATTTCTTCAGGGGTATGCAACTCTATCAACTTCTAATGCTCTTTTGACTTTTCATCCTGGGTTTTGCATTGTGACGAAAGACTACAAGACTATCTCCTACCACCACGCTGACAACACACTTCATCCACCACCATCATTATCAATGTTTGGGCTGTTCTTTTGGACAGTCGGGAAAAAGGGTTTCAAAACCCTTGCACCAACGTAACTTTTCTGGTGGTGTTCTTTTTTAGTTTTAGTTATTATTGGAATGGTCATGCAGAATCAGGGATCAGTCAGAAGTACTTGGAAGACAGGTTTGCTTTGAAGGCGTGCTATAGCTCAAAGGTTGCGGCTCACCTTGGGGGATATCCAGGTGTCATGGTTTGGATTCAAGTTGAGATATCCTACTGTAATCGGTTTTACCTTTCATGTATGATTACAACAAACACTACATGTAATTCTCTACTTGTTTAATAAAATCTGACCTTTCAAGAAAAAAAAAAGCATCTTCTTTTTCAATTACTTTAATATATCGATCTTTTGGCGACCCTTGCTCCTTTTTATCCTCGTTGATGATGTAGTTCCATTGGAGTGGTTTGAACTTTGAAGGAGATAAATGAAATAAATGGAAATTGTTACTCTTTGTACTTATATAGTGAACTCTTATCTTCTATTGGAGTTCAATTTATTTTCTGTAATTAATGTAGTACGAATCTAAAATGCCATCGCAGATATCCTAGCTAGCTTGTCACTCATTCACTGTACACACCATAACCACAACATGCTCTTCTTCTTATGGTTGTTTTCATTCTCTATACCTATACATGAAGACTACATCACATTGTTATTGTTTCACAGTTAACTAATATTCTTTTATACAAGTATGATTTGGTGATGTCAATCAACAAATTTTAACTGTCAAATCAACATTAAACATCAAAGGAGAGCTCTGAGGATCGATTCTTCTGTTTCAACTCACTTTCACCGATTCCTCCGCTATTCATCATCTTCTACAATGAATTATACTTGCATGTCTTCTATGATGGATAATTTGTTTTATCCTCACTTTCTCGGAACCTCTACTTACCTATCATCCACTTGCATGTCTTGTTTCCAAAGAGTTTCTCTCGGTTTGTTCACAACTTCAGCTTCAACTCTTGCATGTTGTCATTCCGGCCTTATAGCCTTCAAACTCGCTTCGATTTCTGGTTGTGCCTTGAGCCCGTAACTGCATGCTTACTTTGCGTCTCAATCTGCACATATCCTCTGCAATCTTTGTTTCGATTCTCCCCTACCTCCTTTGCTCTCCAATAGTGTATCCAGTTCTCACTATCAATTTTCTTTTTGTTTTTACAAGTTTTTTAATTGTGCGCATGTTGTTTTCTCCTTTCTTATAAGTTTTAGACGCTACAGTCGAGAGTGATTCCATCATTACTTATCCATGTTTAAAGAGGAAAACATTCCTTATTCTCCATATTCCTCTCGATCTCACCCCTCTTCTAATTCTTCACAACAATCTCAAGGAGTTAGAAAGGGGAAAACGACTGCTTCTTCACTTTTTCCTTCAAATCCAAACAAAAAGCCCCAACCTAAAAAACAATATCAAAACCAAAAGAAAAAATCAAATCCCAAAAGAAACTAGTAGGATTCCGTTATCCAACAACTAACGGATAAAATGATTGATCTCATGCATGATAAAACTGCTTGCATGTTGTTGTACGTGTGTTTTCAGGTAACACCTCCAATTTGAATCTCAAGAAAGTGATTACTACCACCTGGAGTCCCATCAAAATCTTGCATGTACAACCTACCAACAAGTATGGAATCTTTCAGGTAACTCTTCATAAACGTGAGCATAAAAAATCAGTTCTAGCTCAACAAACTTGGATTTACAATGGACTGGTTTTTTTGGTTGAAGATTGGGAGAATTTTCTTAAACCTCCTACTATTTGCTTCTTGAAAGCATCCTTTTGGGTTCAACTGTTGGCTCTTCCAGATTCACTTAGGAAATTAGATAACTTAAAAACAGTCATTGCAGCTATATTATCTGGTACTGGGTTGGAATTCCGTCTCACTCTTAACCCTCCTCAGTCTAGAATACAAATACAACTTTCTAATCATGTCATGCTTGGGTGGAGATTGGTGCAAAGCAACATTGGGTTCAATATGTCTATCAAAACTTGCAAATTACTTGCTTTAACTGTGGTTTTATGAACTATGTGGAGAATGAATGACTAGGCTACGCTGTTTTTATCCTAAACTCCCTTTTGATAGATTGAATAGTCAAATGCAAAGATTCAATCGTGACTCTCAACAATTGTCAATGGCTCAGCCTATGGGTGATGATAAAGGGGATTGCAGAGACCTGCAGCAGAATATTACTTTGGAAAGGACTAAAATCTTAGACCATGCCGCACTCAATGTTATCAAGGTACAACATGAAATTCGTGATAATGTACTAAAGATGTCACTCTATTAGTATTTGTTATCTGAATCTCTAGGGTCTTCTTCTAATTCGGCTCAAAGCAGTGTGATGATGGACATTGACTCTCAAAATACATCACAAATTGACTCTCCTTCAAGTTCTTCTCCGGCTAACAAAATGCCTACTAAACTAACTCCCAACATATCTGCTTATGTGTGGAGGCCAATAAACACTAAGCCATTTATAGCTAATCCTACAGTTCAGCTACCACCTACTTCTACTGTTGAGTAGTCCAACAGAGCTAACTTGCAGGAAGCCAAAAAAGATCTTGACTTAGCTACAACTAATCACTTGAATCTCCTATAAAGACTGGGGAAACATAAGGAGAAAAGGACAAATTATTTGCTGAAGAATCAATTTTGACAGGGGTGCCCATAGCCAAAGTGGGGGCTCAATAAACAAATTTCAAATTCTAGGTTGTCTGCATTGGATCTGTCCAATTGGGCCTCCCATAACCGACCCTATTGGATCTCACAATACAACCTTCACTGCAACTACCTGAACTTAATTATCTATCTGATCCGCAGCAGGGGAACCTTCCAAGTTTTTTCTTAAAGGAATACATTGATAAGATTATGGAGTTTATGAAAAATGAGGATGCTAACATTGTTTGGCAGGTTTCATTGATGGTATCCCAAGAGTGGTGGTTAACTATAACCACAAGATGGAGAAACGAGTCTAGAACAGAAAAATCCAGTGCAATCCTCTCCTAGTCCTACGTCTCCCTCCATTTCTCAATGCACAAGTGGGACTTTACCTCATTCGACTTCAACAAATATTGATCAAGTGCAGGATGTCTCTACTTCTTCAAATATCATTACCTACATTAGAAGAAGAAGACCACCAGGGAAATCCAGTTCAAGTTCAACATCGGACACTGATTCGGATTCTGCGGCAATGCCTCATCCAACTAAAACAAGGAAACTGGTTCACGATCTACTACAATGTGGAAGCAGCTCGTGTGAAGTCAGTGACTAACAACCTCCAGATTTCCCTCTCCAAGAATGCGAAAAACAAGATCCAAAAGACCATTCACTTCTTTTTCAAGAACATCAGCTCCACAGCATGGCTGAATGCATACAATTGAGGAGTTGGAGGAGGAAAATGAAGTGGCAGTAGATGTTCTATCTTCTGGAATGCGAGTGTCTGGCGACAGCCAACACTCGCAGCTGGAATGAACGTGTCAGATGAAAACTATTGAATCCGGTTCTGGTAGTTCTAAAGGAGTGGTTTGCCACTCTCCGCCTGGTGGTACATCCTAGTTTACTTCTTAAGTCGGACTTTCATACGCATAGTTTTTCGAGGATATTGGTGGCACTCTAGTTTGGTGGGTTGCAAGTTAGTTTTGTGTTTTTGTTATTCTTCTGGGCTTCTCAGCTGGGATGCCAGTTTAGAGGATCTCACGGTCTTCGCATGAATGTTTGTTGTCTAATTATGTGCATACCTTGTAAAAGTAAAATGTGCATATTCAACCTGTCAGTTTTTGAACCACGCCCCCATTCATAGCTGCAACAAAATTCATTGAATTTCTACTATTTAAAATCCTCATCTGAGCGATTGCAGCACTTAATTAAGCAGGTAATCCAAATTGTGAGATGATCCAAAAATATGTAATGTCATGTGGCCCATGTCTTGTATGAAGTTTTCTTTATTTCACACATAAGTGCTAACGTTTAATGTAAATTCAGAATAAAAGTCGAATGGCAAAAAAGCATGACTTTTTGTTTCTTAAGAACAAGAGAGAATACCTAAACCGTCCTAATTAACATGTGTATTACAATTCAACATTCAATTAAAACAGTACTAAATAAAATTAACCGAATAAACATATGCAAATTACCCGAGGCGTAGAAATCTATCTCATGAGTACTTCAACTTCAGCAGAAAACAGACACTATGACCGTAAGCGTATAATATAGTTTGTGCAGTCAAATTTGAGAGAGAATATCCTTCTTAACCATCCTAGGTCTGTACATAACCCTTGGTGAAGGTTCATCTCCTTCCTCCTCGACCATTTCATTGTCAACTTTTTTCCACTCCAAGCACTGAATCAAACCACCGATAGCAAGTGAAGTGACACGAAAAGCCATCCCTGAACCAGGACATCCCCTCCGACCCGCCCCAAACGGAATCCACCGAAATCCATCCATTTTTCCTTCCTTAATAATACTTTCACGGTCAAATCTCTCTGGTTTAAATTTAGTTGGCTCATCCCACCATCTAGGATCTCTCTGAATCGCCCAAGCATTGAGCAACAACATTGTTCCACGTGGAATGTCGTAACCGGCAATAGTACAATCTTGTGATGATATGTGTGGTAGTGGAATTGGTGCGGGAGGGTGTAACCGAAGCGATTCTTGGATTACACATTGGAGGTACGGTAACTTTGGAAGATCTGACTCCGATATAAAACGACCTTCTTCTGCATGGCAGTCTATTTCGTCTCTTAACTTTGTTAGAGCTTCAGGGTTTTTCACTAGAAGTGATATTGCTGCAACCATTGTGGCCCTTGATGTTTCAATTCCAGCCGAGAACATTGCCTAGAAGAAAAAAAAAAATCCAAAAATTATTCTTCGGGAGTTCCAGGTTCTAGGCAGTAGGCATATTGCTCCGTTGATGAGTAAAGGCCCATCAAAAGCTGTAAGCTCTCATGGGCTTTAAAATAGCAGACAAAATTCAAAAATACCCAAAAGAGCTTTTGACTCCGAATTTCGAAAGTAACTTTCAAGTCTCGAGTCTCTTGACCATGCATGCAGTAAAAATGAGTATATGGCGTTTTTCTTTTAAGGTTTTTTTTGGACTAAGCTCTAAGTCATTACTTGGACATACGTCCGTGTAAAAAATTTCAGTTTTTCTTTTAGGGGCATATAAAAGCAGCCTAGAAGGTTCTTGTAATAGTAATAAAGTCAACAACAATATTGAAAAGGTAGAGTTTGATGCACAATTACCCCAATGATGCCTTTGACAACTTCGTGAGTGTATGTCTCGGGTTCATCTTGTTGTCGAGACATGAGAACTTCGATCAACGACTTATGCTCGGTTTTTCTTTCATCGGCATCATTGTCTGCTCTATTACGATTCTCTAGATACTCTTGAATTAACTCGTTCAAAAAAGCATCTTTGTTTTTCTTCACTTGCTTCAACTTCTTCTCAGTACTTTGATAATCAATCCATTGTAAAACAGGTAAGAAATCAACCATATGAACCAACGTTTTAGGGAGAAAACTCTCTCTAACCAAACTATCAAAGCTCCATTTCTTATCTCCATCGTACCTCTTCCCACTTACAATTTTCATGATTATATTAAACCCTAACTCGAAAAACATAGACTTCAAGTCTACCTCATGGAATATGTCCACGGAGGAGGCAGATAAACTTCTTTGATAGAGTTGGTACATCATGTATTGGACTTCTTCGTTACGAATATTAGAGGTTGTTTGAAGACTACTAGAAGAAAATATATCCATGTTCATTACACGGCGAAGGTTCCTCCAGTTTGGTCCATACGATGACCATTCGACTGTTTTAAAGTTGTAACCGAGATGCTTCGCAGCAACAACAGGAGGGCGATTAGCAAAAACGATGTCATTTTTCGTGAGACACTTCGACAGATGACGGTGAACTAAGAGCAAGAACAGATTGAGAACCGAAACGGAGAAGCAAAACAGGTCCGTAATGGTCAGAAAGATCTTTTAAAGCTTTATTTAGGGGTTTGTTGATCAAGTGAAGGTGGCCTATTATGGGAAGAGCCGGAGGAGTTGGTGGCTTGTTTTTTGTGCTTTTCTTAGAGAAAAGATTGGAGATGAGGAGTAGGGAAATGAAGAAAAGAATGTAGTAGTAGTAGTAGTTTGAGACAAAGAGGAAGTCGAGAATCATCGTCATAGCCATTGCGGTATACATAACTACTGAATGTACGTAGTGTAAGTAAATTGTTTGTGACATCTTCAAGAGTATATAGGGCTATATATAGTGGTTACAAACATCAATTGAATGGGACTCGTTTTGTCCCTACCAAGAAAAAAAACATTGTTCAAAATTCAAAGAGAAGGACTTTATGACTTCCTTGTTCAACAGTAATTTTGTACTGATTGGAGATGTGTTGATCAACAAGAGTTAGTGACTAGGCAAATACGCCATAGCTAGATTGTCATTTTATTGTCGTGTTAATTGTTCAAATTTAAGAAAATGATTATTTAGGTGATATGGTATTGTGTTTTCTTTTGTTGGGTCAAATTCTTCTCTTAAAATTCAATAAAAGAAGTGCCAATCTCTAAGGTAATTTCAGGTTGAATGACAAATCGCAAATATAGGTGAAATGGGGTTAAGTGTGGACTGTAGATTACTCGGACGGTTTGCAAAAATAGGACACTAATCTGCGGTTAGGCGACCACATGTGCTTACGCTGCATTTTGAATATTCAAAATCAACTTACTCACGACTCTTGTGGCTAAAACTATAATATCATGCGGAAACCTTGTAAAGAACAAGTTCACATTAGATATTTATGATGATTTTTTATTGAGAATTTCAACTTCCCAAGTTTTGATGACAGGCACCCTTCGGATAGGCTTTAGATTTGTAGTAGAGTATATGCACCTTTTTATTTTGTGATATCATTCGGATGTAATTCAGAAGTAACAACATCAGTAAACTGGATAAGCTTGAGGCTTGAGAAACTACAGTCCACTCGCTAAGAACAAGTAGCAAAATGACGAAGATTAAAGTTAACATACTTATGTAATCAACAACTAGTTCAAGTTTTAGGAGTACTGGTGCGATCTCAGGCCTACTTATAAAGACCGGCTAATTTAAGGGCGAGCCCTTTTTTAATAATGGCGAGCTATGCTTCAAATATCCTCTCCCAGTTTATAAGGGGTGACTAATTACAATTAATTTCTCCTAAT
>JAJJMA010002213.1:0-11984 GCA_023529015.1 Papaver nudicaule
ATCACTGCTTGCATCTCGCTCTACCAATCTTTCTCTACCTGTGTCTGTATGTCTCTCTGTGTGTATCTCTGAGTTCTGAAAGAAAAGAAGGCAAAGTTGTAACGAGGAATTACGAAAGATTCTGTTTGGGTGCGGTAGGAGAGGAGGGGAGGAGGAAGAGGACAGTTTAGGAAACTTTCTAGATGTTGGAGATGGGATGAGACTTGGCCCTTTTGTTTGAGCATGAGGTCATTAGTGACATGCCAGATTTGACTCCTGGCATCTCGAATGCTACCGTCTCGTTGAACGTGTACACTGTTACATGGGCGGAGTTGGGAGTCTTAGGACTAATGTGAAGACACCGATAGAGTTGGGAGTCTTAGGACTAATGTGAAGACACCGATAGACAAAGGAAAAACAAAAATTCTTCACTTATTAAAAAAAAAAAATGCTGTAGGGCTTACGGCCCGTAGATGTGCGGTCCAACTACAGACTTAGGGTTTCCCCTTTGCTTGTATATAAAGGATTACATCTATGTAATGTTTGTTGGGATCTTGCAACAATGAAACTCCAAATGTTAGATGTATCGATTGAAATATATAAAGAAATGTAAATGTCTCAAACAATTCTTAGGATTTCTACGAGGACAGAGCCACTAGTTCGACTAGCTGCCCTTAACAAATTAGTCCGCGGGTACACTAAAAAATGAGTGATGCTATACCCCAACAACGGAGATTTGTCCAGGATAGAACTGCCCGATACAGCGATTGTCAGCACAACAAACACTGCCCATTTATCGAACTTAGCAATAGGCTGGAAGGGAAATAAACAATCAAGTGCGCAAGCAAAGCGAGGAGAGGGGAAAAGAAGACGGGTTAGTAGCCGCTTCTGGGATAAAAAGAAAATGAAATTTTCATCTGCATTTTATAGTGGAAACCAGAGGTGAAATCAATGCACAATTAATGCGCGATTTATGACAAAAGTTAATACAAAATTAAGTAAAAACGTTTTAAAATATTCTGTAATAATATTGTCATAATCTAATTTTGGTAGGCAAATAAATTCTCTCCAAATCACACACCCCAAATTAAGTAAATCATTAAAACATAATTAAATGATTTTATTTTCCTTTAGAAAATCAGTAAAATAATTTTGAGAGAAAAAGATATGGATCTTGGTTGATAACTCCACATGTGCATAAGCCCGAAGGCAAGTCTGCCCCATGTTCACTAAAGATCATTTCATTCACTCATGAAAATGAGTAAGCTCCACTGGTGACCGAGAGGTCCCGTGATCAAATCCAACCAAGACCAAAAACACTTAGTTAAAACTCATTTTCTCCAACAATGTTATATACATCAATGAATAAAATATTCATCTTCTCCATCTTTTCTACTTCTTTACGTTATCAGCACGAGCCCAAAGGCCGATTTTTTTCGAAGCCTAATCACCCAGAGCTAAGTTTCATTGATTTTATTACTTTTAATTTTTCTTAGGCCCCTTCCTATGGGACACCAAAAACCCAAATTAAGGGTGTTTTCGCCGACTATGGACCTAGCAAACACCTGTTTTGACGTTGCAAAGTTGCAAATTTGCAACTTTGCAACGTCAGATGGAAATAGTATCGTCGATGGAAATCCATCGACAGATACAAAAAGTGTCGAGGTCGATAGAAATTCTATCGACGATGGAATTTCCATCGATATAGATGTACGGCTCAGATTTGATAGAGCCTATATATACCATAATTTGAAAGCTTATCAACACACACCTTTGCAACATTTGTAGTAGTTTTCTCAGATCTACCACAATTGCGCATTCCGCTATCTATTTGTTTGCGTTGGACACACCCTCCGCTGTGCACACCTTCTATATGGCACGCGGCAAAGCAAAAAACAAGGGAAAACAAGCTGCTACTCAATCTACTCAATATGATCCTGAAGTGTACGATGAGGATAGTCAAGAAATGGGAGAAAGAAATGCTGGGAGAGGAAGCCGCGGTCAATCTTTTACCGTATCTGAGGACATGATCATATGTTCTAACTATGTCCGCTTTACTGAAAATCCGATTACCGGTGTTCATCAAGATAGGGCAACACTCTGGGGGAGCATCTATGACCAGTTCGAGCAGGAGACAATGAATGTCACTTGCCGTACAAAAGTTTCTTTGTGCAACCACTTCGTCACCATCAACGCACAGGTGCAACTCTTTGTTGCCGCCATTGTGCAGGCTGAACGTCGAAGACAAAGTGGGGAGGGTGACACGGACGTCGAACGGAGGTGTCGCGAGGCCTGGAAGAGAGAGCACGGGAAACCATTTGCCTACGAGGAGTGTTACCATATATTGAAAGTGCTGCCTAAGCACGACCCAAAGATGCTTCTCCAGATGAAGTCGGTTCCTAAAGCTTCACCGTACAATCAAGGTTCGCCTCATTCCCAGGAGTATCCATCCTCGCCCTTTGCGTCCCAGTTTCCCTCACAGACGGGGTCACAAGGTGCAGGAGGCAGTGGAGGCAGTGGTGGCAGTGGAGGCAGTGGAGGAGGGATCACGACTGAGAAGGCGTCCGCAAATGCCCTGAAGTTCCAGCTGTTGTGTGGTAGGAACCAGGCCAAGAAGCTACGACAAGCAAAGGCTGACGCTGCTGTTGAGGGGAAAGGCTTCAACATGGATACCTACACTGCCCACCTCAAGGAAACTTCCAAGGAACGATCGGCTGAACGCAGGGTTCTGACAGGTGAACTTAAAAAAAGTCGCCTCTCACAGGAGAAGTATGTGCATAACCATGATAAGCATAAGATCATGAATGCCAATACCTCTAACATGAATGATGAACAACTGTACATCTGGAAGATGGACTTCGAGCGGATCAAAAGGCAGATGGAGGCAGAACGGCTTGCCGCTCTTGAGTCTGACGTTCAAGGAGCAGCTCCTATCCCATCCGTCAATGCCGATAATACATCTGTCGTTGAAGCGGAGGAGGTCAGTCCTTGGGTGGACGAGTAGCATCTCCATCATTGTACGAGTAGAAAATCTGCATAGGCACTCGTGGTACCACATCCATCAGATCTACTCGCACATACAGTAGATAATTGTAGTTTGTAGTCCGAAGACAGATAGAACAACATCGAGGATGCTATGGACAGTGATGAGAAAGCTATGTAATGCAATATAAACAAGATAAAAATGACTTTCTATATATTACTACTGCTGAGATTACATGGATTAAACCCTAAGGAACCAGAGGAGATCACAAACCTAATCTCTCTCTTGCTACTTAGGCTCAACCAAACAAGAATCCAACCCTTACAACGTTTTCCAAGCTCGCCTTATATAGGCCGAGCTTGGGTGGTTTACAGCTAATAAAGACAAACGACTCAATCGTGGTGGTGTCAGTTTCTGTCGAGTAAGGCGGTTTATGCTCCGAAGCTGGATCCTTGGCTTCGGTCCTTTGCGGTAGTCCGAGTCCTTTCCTTCCGAGTCTTTACTTCGCTCGTGTGCGGCTTCTTTTCCTTTTATCGATCCGAGACATCGCTGCCCAATCTTTTCGATGTAACTTTACTTTCTGGATTTGTGACACGTGGTCCGAGGGGTTTTCGCCCCCTACAGTTTGCCTCTTTCCTTATCCGAAGATCGAAGAAATTTGGAGAAGGAAACTCTTTGCGTTCCACCTTCTTCGACACGTGTCCTCGTCTTAATTTCTGACTGACACATGTACCTTCGCGTGCCTTTCGAAACTTATTTTTCTTTGCCCTTCCATCTGCCGTGTAAGTTTTAACTCTCTATTTAAACTCGTCTTGTCGCTTCTTCTTCCTTCTCTTCTTTCTCTGCTTTGCCTTTTTTCCAGTTAGCGGTTTAATTTTCTCTATTCTTCATCTTTCAGAAGTCATGGTGAGTACTTCAATTTTTTGCCTCTGCTTTGGTTTAATCTCTGTTTGCCTTACTTTGAACCTTTCTTTTCAGTCGCAGGCTGCCGCCGATGTTTCTGCGAGTACTTCCGGCGCTATCGCCACTGAGTTAGTGCCTTGCAAATTATTAGATCCCCATAAGATGGGATGGGAAGAAAGGGCTCGTATGTATGGTTTTAAATCATCCCTTTTTTCCTGCACAAGCTTAGGGAAGGAGATTATATCCCCAGAACTGCTTGCCGATCATAAGTGCAGCGACAGAAAATTGATCGTTTCCGGTGAACAACTCGGCGCCGGACTTCCCATTCCCTTATACAATCCATCCAACCCCCTTTTTTATGCCATTTATTCCAGCATCAACCCTCCCTGTGGTGTAATGCAGTTGAACGGAAACGCCATTCGAGTCATTAGTGAGTGGGTTGCTCGCTCGGAGGGCAAATCATACTATTATAAAAAGCTTCCCAAAAGACTTCGTCGCCTTCCCGAATTCTGGACCGTCGAAAAAATTTTCCAATACTATAGGGTGGAGAAAACTTTATCCAAAGAAAAGGCTCCCTGGAGTGTCGGTTTGGGTAAAATAGCAGATTCTTCTAATCCTCTCGGCGATGTGGATCTTTCGGGATCCAAAAAGAATACGCTTCTTCGTCATTCTAGCGACGAGGCGTGGTTTACGAAGCCTATGCTCATCGAAGGTCCTGTTTTATATGGCTATGATGACGAAGATACGAAAGTCGAACGCACGAAGTTTAATTCAGAACATAATCTCCGTGTTGTTGACTTCTATAGAATTTTCTTCTCCGAGGATGAGCGTACCAAGTCTCAGGTGAAGATTGCTCAAGCTAAGAAGATGGTAAGGCGTATTTTTTGAAATTCCTTTGTTTGTCTCTCTTTTTGGAGATTGGTTCTCACCCAAATTACATTTTTAGAAAGCGGATAGGGCGAAAGCGAAAAACCAAGAAGCTTTGGACGAAAGTGATGTTCCAAAGAGGAAGAAAAGATCTTTGAAATCGGCATCTGCTGAGGAGGGGGGAATTAATCAGGTGATAAACACTTCCTGCCTCAGTTATGCATTAGGTATGGATATTTGCCTCTGTTTAGAACCTGATAAATTGACTGCTTATCAGCAGAATGATGTGTTAATCGATGGTGGTGATACTGTAATTTCATCCCCTCGTGAGCCGAGTCAGAAGAAGGCAAAGACCCTGGTCGTGAAGAGGAAGGGTTCGGGTGTTGGTCGTCCCACAACCACAGTTGTTACTCGAAGGCAAAAGCGGAGACTTATCATCGAGTCAGATGGTGAAAAGACCGAAGAAGATGGGACTCCCAATGGAATGAATCTTGACCAAGGGGTGCCGAGAATGCTGGATTCCCAGACTTTTGTACCCTCACAGGGACGTTCCTCCTTTGGCAACGAAGCTTCTCGCCCCGATCCACCAGAATTGAACTTGAATCAGTATGGATCCAACATCGGTACCCCTTTTGGTGTCTTCGCATCGGATGTGAATGTTCCACCGATTCCTACCTCTGTTGTTCAACGGCCAGGCTTAGGTTCTTCAAGTCAGGCTACTGTAGGTCCGAGCGCCCGTCGGGACCCTTCTTCCGATGATCTCTCTAGTCTTTTGAGGGCGCATTCGGTGGATCCTCGGAAGCATCCGATAGACCCTGCTGTGTCTGGGTTTCTTGCTCAAGTTTTCTCTGGTACTTTGGATAAGAGTTCTGTTGCTGCTGTTGCTGCTTATCATCCGTTATTTGCCGAAGCTGTAAGTGTATTTTTGTTGTTTTTGTTTTGTACGCGCGCTTGACATGTTGTTTATTGATGTTTTGTCCTTTCCCTGCTTGTAGCAAAAATATCTTGGAAAGTTTTTGTTTGATCTTGCTGATGCCCGAGGCCTGGAGGTTGCACAGTGTAACAAGGACATTCAGCTGTTGAAACAAGGGAAGAAAAACCTTAAGAAAGAAGTGAATGATTTGAAGGAAAGCCTTAAGATCGCTGAGTCCGAACGAGATAACTTTAAGTTGGATGTTGATGTGCAAAGGGAGCGAGCTTTGGAACTTGAGGAACAGCTGAACCAGGCTCTCAGTTTGTGTGACCAGAAGGATTCTAAGATTTCTTCTTTGGATAGTTATATCGAAGAGGAGGGGGATCGCGTCTCTTTGTACAGCCGCGAGCACGCCCGGTTTGTGTGTAGGAGCATGGGTATTCAACCACCCTATTACCCTGATGGTGTGAAAGATCCATGTGCCGTGCTTGAGTCTGATAAAGATCTTATTTCGACCTCCGATGCTAAGCTTATAATGTCTGAGTTGCGAAAGGCGAAGCTAGCAGAAAATGCGCATGCCACGAATGAGCATGTTATCGAAGGTCAAGAAGGTATAGATATGGAGCGAAAGGCTAATGATGGCGTTGACTCTCGGGAGTTGGATGTGATTGATGAAAGTTTGAACGAAGAGTCAGGAGGTAATAAAGGTGGTGATGGGATCGCGAAGGTAGATAACGGGCTTTGTGACGGTGAGCCGAAGGAGGTGGAGTGTATTGATGCCTCCGATGGAAGCTCCGAGGTTGTTGCTGAGGATGGAGATCCTGTTAATGAACTTAATAACATTGTGGTTTCCCAAGGCTTGCACCTGTGAGAATGATAGCGATCCTGTGGCCTCGTTGCAGGAGGATCTCTAGAATGTTTTTTCTTGTAATTTTGGTTGTCTCGTTGTGAAGATTCTTGTAAGATGGGAATTATAACTTCTAACTGTCTGATGTCTTTGTGGCCATTTTTGTGGCTTTGAATGTGATGTTTGTGCTTTTTAAATCTCTTATTGCTGCTCTTTCTTCTTTTTGCCGTTTGTTGCCTTGCGTTTTTCCTTTTGTTGCCTGGTTTTGAAAGTAGCCCGCATATGGTTCGTGTGGTTTCTCGAGGTGCAACCTCGGGGCTTACTTCGATGTGGGAGAAAGTTACCATGCTAGTGGGGGCATACGGATCACCCTTCCCAAAGGCTTTGAGTTACTTGCACTGGTTTCAAGCAAAACACTGGCTATTGATTCACGTGGGTATCCATGTTACCTTAATGTGTGAGGCAGGCGCCGAGAATGCTTTGTAATTACATTCTTCGGAGGGCATGTTGATGTCCTTGTTACCTTTCGCCTTCACAAATGTAGTAATTTAAAATGAATACTCCGTTTTTCAATAATAAGCAACACAATGGGGGAGTGCCGGTCAAAGCTGGAGCTTAGACATGGTACCTTTTTCCTATCGCGGCCTAAAGTTCGACCTCTCCGAATCTTTTATACCTCTCCCTTTTTGAGGCTTTAGTTTTTATAAAGGGTCCCTCGGCCGCGTACTTCGTTACTTGTTTTGAAGACGAAGCAGCTACCTTGGGGTTCCATCTTCCTCTATAGGTAGATGTTAATCCCATTTATCGTCCCCTCAGCACCCGAGAACGTTTACTCCTCGTGGCCAATTGGTAGTGAGCACTAGTGTATCATTGGCTTATGTAGCCTTGATTCAAAGTGTCCACCGCTAACGGGGTGTCTTGTGGGTAGAGTGCCGTGCCATAGGATTCGTTGGGCCCTTACGAATTTTATGAACGTCAGCTCCGTGGCGTTTTTGCCTCGGCGTTACAGCCTTTTTTTCTTTTGATGGCGTTTTTTGCCTCGGCGTTACAGCCTTTTTTCTTTTGATGGCGTTTTTGCCTCGGCGTTACAGCCTTTTTTCTTTTGATGGCGTTTTTGCCTCGGCGTTACAGCCTTAGTGCAGTATGATGACCGAAGTCAGTATGCTTACTAACGTCGCTCTTTGAGTGCCGAACTTTGGTTTCATTATTAGTCTGTTGTGGTGGGTTGCGTCTTCGATCGTAATTTCGTTGCTTATGCTGCTTGTATATGATATTCTAGACTGTTTGTATACTAATGTTGACACGTGGTGTTAGCGGTTTGGAATGATGTTATCGATTAGTTTCTATACGGTTTTGGAATTTTAAACGTCATCGTGGGAATTCGTGAAGGAAACGGTTACTTTATGGCGTTTTTGAAGTGTTGCGTTTTTTAAGGGAATTAGAATTATAACGTCTCTTTTGATTGGACTTCTCGGTTGGACGGTTTCCGAAATCCTAGTATAAAAAGGCGATGTGTTCTTTGTTGTTTGTTACTATCTGAAAATATTTGTTGTCTGATATTCTTTCCTCTCTTTTTTTTTTGTATTCTACTTTGTGAAGAGATTATGGCTAACAGAGGGAAAGCTCCTATGGAAGAAGGAAATGGTGGGATGAACTCGAGAAGCCATAGAGAACAGATTCGCCAGATAATGGAGATGGAAGCCGATTTTGCTGATGCTGGCTCTTCTAGGAGGGAGAGTAATCCTGACAGGGTGATTCGTCTGTTTAATAGTCTTATTGAAAGTGATGAGAAAATCAGGGAGCGAAGAATGAGGGAAGATGGTGGTTCATCCTATGACTATCGTATGTATGAAACTAGATCCTTCTTCCGTCGTCATAGCGAGGAAATTTTGCCGATGCTTAAGGATGGCCTTGCCTTTCCTGATGAAGAAGCAGATGTGAAGGTTGAAGTAAAAGAAGAAGCTAATGACGTAAGTTCGCCTGCTCCTGCCGCCATTCCTTTGGTCAATGAGCCAGTTGTTGCCGAAGAGGAATTTATCCCAGAGGTTGTTTTTTGGGAGGAAGATGCTGCCGCTATTCCTGCCGGTGCTCCTATCATCGATGTGGATTTGCTCGAGGGTCTTGACGAAGATCGAAGTACTGTTGCCGGACGACTTCGGAATAGACGTAGGAATAGGAGAGGCTGATTTTTAACTTTGCTACACTAGTATCTTTTGTGTTATTTGTTTTATTGTTGCTATCTTAGTTACTTTTCCAATGTGCTTTCCGAATGAATATTTTTGTTGGCTGGTTCAATTAATTATGTTAGTATGCTGCTTATCGTGATTTTCTTGCGTCACTTTTGTTGTTTTAGTTCCTTACTAGTATCGAATGGCGGCGAGGTGTGTAGGTTTGCTCTGCTACGAATCTTAGATACTATTTTCTTCGGGGTATAACGATATTTTTATATTTTTGTACTCGGGATGGTAATCTATCGTGTGACACCAACTGCTCTTCGCGTCCTATATCTTTCGTTTTTCTGGTTCGGAACACCAAAACTACTTCGGATAGACTTGATTGATGTTAATTGTTTCGTTGTGATTTTTCTGACTGTAAGGAGTTGGGTTTGTGAATATGTTCCCCTAGAACTGTTGCTATAAGTGCTTCGTGTTATACTAGGTATATATTAGCAAGGCTGTTATTGAGTAATTCCTGTAATTAAATGTATCGTGATTATAATAACGTGCTATGCTTGTTTTGTGAGCTCGCCTATCACGATTGTTTTTCATGCCATTTTATTTGTTTTTCTTCGGAGCCCTCCTGAGTTATTTTTGGTGCCGACTTCAAAAATACTTTTTCCTGATGGTTTTGTCAAAGCATGAAAATTTTAAAAAACCCTTAAATTCATTTATTTTCTGAAAGCTAGCTGCTTGCCCTCGGAGATTGTTGATATTTTGAGAACTAAATTACTTGTATAAATATATTCTTATGACAAGAATTCTATTTAACATTGGCCTAAGCTAGAGATGCTTTTAATATGGATAAATCAAGCTTTCAAAGAGACTTTTTCAGAGTTAGGAAATGCTTAGCGAAGGCGAGGAGGCTGATTAGCTACACTTTTTGGATCCGCGTTCACCGAGTCTCCATATTCCCTTTTGAACTTTCGCCCTTTTGTCCTTAAGACGTGCTTTTGCTCCTCAAGCGAGCTTGCGTTGACGTTTGCTTTGCTTCCACATTTTGTGCTACGTTATTTTTAGTGTCTTATTCTTTGGTTGGGAGGTAGACTCGGTAGCTCCCGAAGGTGCGTGAACTGTTCTCTGTCAATGAAAAAGCGAAGTTGATTCTGTGCCGTGACACAGTTCTCGGTAGAATGTCCACGAAATTTGTGAAATTGACAGTAATCCTTTGAATTTTTTGTATGCTTCGGCTGGCTTCCCCTGCTGCGAGGATATCTGATTTCGCTGGCAAATTTTGATTGCTCCACGATCCGAAGGGCATCCTCGATAGATACACAGAGTTTTGGGAGCTTTCTGCCATAAAATGCAGGTAATCCTGATTTAATCATCCCAACTATTCTGTTTCCTTGTCTTTGGTGGCTGTTATTTCTTTCATACTCGTTCCTGAGGTTGCTTTCTCTGTGGTCATTGTCCTCTTTATTATAATGGTATTTTCTACCTCCGAACTTCCCTTCGTTCCCGTAGCGATCACTATTGTCTTGCCTTCCTCGCTTTAATGAGTCTACGAATGGAGTATGTATTGTTTGACCTCGGTCTTCAAGTGTTAAGCACATTTTAATATGCACAGTTGGGTCTCCTGGTTCATCGAAGACTGGCGTGAAAGTAGGCATAACGCGCTTTGCAGGAATCGCCAGTGAGAGAATTTCTGGATTTGGAGATAAGCGATTAATATCATTCGTGACTTGCGTGAGCTTAATTCTGTCGCGTGTCTGGGTTCCGTTGTCAAGAAGTTCCGCTCGGAGTGCCTTGATTTGGTCCAGCATTTCCTTCTGTATGGCTCTGCCCTGAGCGCCTTTCTTCGTTTGGTTATTTTCTCGGCACACCTGTACGCTCTCCTTTATATATGCTCCTGGTTCAGTTCTTGTATTTGATATTGGGATTCCGTGGCTTTTGCTGACGCCTCTGCTCTTGACGTATGTTTTGAATGCCGAATCTCCCTTCGGATGAGATATATTGTTTGGCCCAGAATGTCCTTTTCTGACTCCTTTGTAGTTTGACGCCGATTTTTCCGCTACCTTCTTGTTGGCTTCGGCCAGCTGTTTCTTTAGCTCTTTTATTTTTCTATTTTTCAGGATTAATTTTTTGAATTGTTTAGCTCTGACCGTATTTTCTTTGGTAGGATGTTGCTCGGGTACTTCATTTTTATGATCAGATTCTTCGTTCTCTTCTTCTTCGTTTTCACCGCTTTCTTCTTGCATTTGCTGCTGACGTGACTCTTCTGTTTCTGGGAATCCGTTTCCTTCGGGACCTAAATCCTCTACCACCACTTCGTTTTCGTTTACATGCTCTCGGTGCTGGACTGTGCTAGTCGCTGCCTCAGGGGATAATCCTTTACTAGTTGAAACTCTGATGTTGTGCTGTCTGGAAGACTCGGTACCGTGCTTCGAGGAACCTACTCGCTGCTTCGGGGCGTGTTCCGAATGGAAAGCCATTTTATCGATGACCTGTCAAGAAACAAAAAACCCGTGAGGTCCAGGGCGGCTAGCGCAGTGTACTTTGTCGGCCATGTAAATCTACTAACTTGTCAGACTACATTGAATGTCTTATTTGCCCTTTTTAGATATATCTCTAACTGTTTATTTTGTTTTGTAGCCTAAATCATGCCTCTTTGTTTTGTTTTTTCTATGAAGTTCTATTTCCAAATATAGCAAGAAATTGTTAGAAAACCCTAAAATGGATTTGATACTTATTATGAGGTTCGAAAACCCTAAAGGATGCTGATGTATATTATGAAGTTTGTAAGACCCTAAATGGATTTTGATAAATAACATGAATATTTGAAACCCTAAAATGGATTTTGACGAATAACATGGTTTTTGGAAATCCTAAGATGGATTTTGATAAATAACATGAATATTTGAAACTTTGAAATGGATTTTGATGAATATCATGGGTTTTGAAAACCTTAAAATGGATTTTGAGGTTCTGCAGGAATTAGTTTTCCGCCTGGAGTTTTTACCGCAGGAGTTCTATTTTATCATGCCGAGGTTACAAGAACTCTTTAATGGATGACTTTGCCATCTGATGCTATGCTCAAAAGGTTCTTAAACACGCTAAAGCCTTTAAGGTCATTTAGATGCTTAAGAAGCAGGAGCTATTTTCATGAAAACAAACTTTTGAAAAACCTCTGTAGAAGATTATAAGGACGATAAAACAAAAAAATTGAAAATCTGAAATTTCACAGGCAAACCCTAAGTTGTTTTAATCGTCCCTGTTTCTAGCGCCAAACTGTACGAGTAGAAAATCTGCATAGGCACTCGTGGTACCACATCCATC